>ML810273.1:78685-95932 GCA_009831015.1 Picea engelmannii
CTCCTTAAAGATGAAAAGATTGTCGAGTGACCTTGTTTCTTCACACTCGTTAAATTGGTCCAGAAGAACGTTCCTTAAACGGGTCTTCTTTTAAGCCCTTTTCAGACCCTTTAAAAATGAAAAGATTGTCGAGCGATCTTGTGGCCTTTCACGCACGTTAAACTGAAATTTGAAGTCACGTCTGTCCGGCGGTATTTTACCCCTTTTTCGGTCCAGACGATCAACTGTACTAACAAAGGAACACTCTATTGAATTCCCATTCTTTAGAAGAGTATCCTCAGTTATAATTTTATCCCTTTTTCGGGCCTAAGGGACTAAATTTACGAAAAAGACACCCCCCCCGGAGTCCATAGTTAAGCTCTTTTCAAACTCCCTAAAATTGAAAAGATCGTCGAGTGACCTTATTCTTTCAGACTCGTTAAAATGGTCCAGAAGAACATTCCTGACGGAGTCCATAGTTAAGTTTTTTTCAGACTCCTTAAAAGTGAAAAAATCACCGAGTGATATTGTCCTTTTCACACTCGTTAAAATGGTTTTGAATTGACGTCTAATCGGTGCTAGTTTACCCCTTTTTCAAACCGACTAGACTATTATCGAAAAAGGTACCCCAATGAAGTTTCCTTTTATGCTTTTTCAAACTCTCTAAATATGAAAAATCACCGATCTTCCCTTCTCTGAGCTCGTTAAACTTACATCGAAGGATGTTACCATTGTGTGTTCTATCAACCGCATTTGCATACCTTACCCATCAGCCTTGTAACAGTTTGCTTCTGCGTCTTAACACCTTTGGCCACTGGAGGATTTTTCCTGAGTATCATTTCCCTAGAACATCAGTCTTGTCCTTGTGCCTAGAGCTTGTATGTTTTCAGTACTCGTTCCTCCATTGTAACGTAATATTCCTTTATTCTTTTCCAAAAATCATCAAAAAGAACAAAAAAATTAAATATACCCCAAAAAGAGGATGGGAAAAGTATTTTCTTTATTGGCAGCATAATGAGTCGCCCTTGGATAAAGCACATCTGTCTGTTTGATTCATCGGACTATGGGATGTAGTACGACCTTAGGAAGCTTTGCTCGTTGAATAGAGTTGTGTCCTCCACCGTTTGGTTACTCTTCCAAACATATGGAGAGTTTGCATTGCCTCCTGCTTCGTAGACTTATGATTAACAGATATGCTGCCTGAGTCTTATCACTTGTCTTGCTATTATCCAAGGGAAGTTTGTCACTAAGCCTGAGTCGGACCCTCTGCAATATGTCTCTTGTCCGCATACCCGACCATCCTAAACATCCAATCAATTCTTTGTTCGAAATCACTGAAGCCTTCAGTCCGATCATCGAGATTATCAAGTCCATAACCGACGAGTCGTCGAAGACCTCTGGGTAGTGCATTTGTACACTCATATTACACTCCTACCTGAGTTTTAGAAGATTTTGAAGTTGTTGCTCGAGCTCTGAAGTACAGCCATCAGGCCGAATTAGCTTCTGGGAGATGGATACTTTATATGTATATCTTTCTAATTTCAAGATGTAGCTCCGCTGTGTATTATTCGTGACTACTCTTCATAATTGTTTGACATGGATCTACAGTGTATTTGATTGGTAGCCATGGTTCTATTTTATCCCGAGCATGGGTATGCCCACCTCGGTGAGATATTTGATATTTTTTGCAGACGGCACCTCCTGATTCCTGATTCCTGGGCTCACTCATTCAGCATATCAGTACAGATTGGTAAAGAATTAGTAATGTATTTCGGCCATCAGATACTCTTCTGACCTCACACATTAGGGGGCATCTGTTATAACCCTAAATTGCACCACACATGCTTACCTGGCATCAGGCCAACTCATATCCCTTCCTTGCCAAAGCCATGCTGAATAAACTCTTGAAAATCCTCTTAAATCAAGTAAAACGCGCCCTAAACTACTACTTCACGCGTTGGAACGTTGGATGGCCTACTACAGCCCGCGTTTACCTAACAAAGCACAAAAACAGGAAAGTTTCCGACGGGACAAAAAGCTATGGGTCAGTTAACTGGAACTCCCGGCCATGCATGGCCGAGATTTCGTCCAAAACCCTAGCTCCTTCTAGCCTATAAAATAAGGGGTAGGTGTACTATTTGGAGGAGGAAAAATATAGCAAAGAAACTCTGCCCAATTGTCAAATCCATTTGTCCCAACCCTTTAGCCTTTCCTCAAGCTTAAGGAGAATTAAAGCAAAGTAGTTGGAGGACAAAGAAGAGGAGGAGCCCAGGATCAGGATCGAGGAACGGTGGTCGGTCCCTATCATTATTGTAAGTTGATTCATCTTGAGATTAATAAAAGAACACTTTTCCCGTCCCAATGCACGAGTTAGATATATTTTATTTGATTTATGCTTAATCTCTAACCCTCAAGTAGAAAAATAGCATGCATGCGTAGTGTTTTGTCTTGATTGCAGGATTGTCTTTGGAAGGAGCAGCGCAAGCAAGTAGACAAAGCGCAACAGAGGATCTACACCAAACATCAGTAAAAAGGTTAGTAGGTTTTTTCCATGCTTGTGTGTGAAAAAGGGGTTTGAGTTTAGGGGTGATAGGTTAAAAGTGATTTCTTTAAGGTCATGATCTGCATACAAGTTCAGCCCTAGCTTGTTAGTCCGTAGGGTATTATTTCCCAACAACAACAATACAATAGTAACAACGTCGTGCAAGACAAAACAAATTAGCATACATTAGGACATAAGAAATGTAGCAGACCCGAATTAGTTTTCTTTGGAACAAATGAGAAAGGTTCCTGGACAGCCAAAATTTAGTATAGAATAAATGCATGCCTAAATCAATTTTCTTTGGAATTTATCAAAAAATAATATTGTGTGTTACATCTTTCTGGAAATTTAAATGTGTTTGTCATATAGACTGGGATTGGGGCTCCCGGGGACCATAAAAATAAATAAGTACAAGAATTAGGAATGTCGAAAGGAGAAGTGCATGACGGTAGAGAGGAAGACCTGAAAAGAAGAAATTGGAAGTTATGAGTCTTTGGTTACATTTTTCTATTTAAAGAGGTCATAAGTGGATTTATAAAGAAAACAAGATGATAGTATATACTTAAACTGGATTGATAAAGAAAACAAGATGCCAGTATAGACTTACTATGAACCTGATGCGTTTGTTTTTTTTGTTGTCGATGGTCAGTGGAGTCATGTCCACCGGTTGTTTCCCTTCCTGGACGAGGTTGTCCATTCTCTATTGGAACCATTCTTCGATATAGATTTTCATGGGTGCCATGTTGATTTCATCCCATATTTCTATGTCGTAAAGGTCATTTTCTAATTTACTTAGATCCATTGAAATACTATGCAGACTTTGTTCAATTTATTTATTGTGTGTCGCATACTCCAATACCCGACACTCGTGGTCATGTAGATGATGTTCAGCTATGCTGTAAAACTTTTCGAAAGACAACCCCTTTAAAATATCAACTTGTTCCTGGAAGGCTTCTTTGGTGATTAACAAGGATTTGAGAATTAAGTTTGGGTCTTGAACCTTGTTGGTACTTCCGGCTAAGTCTATTTGGATCAGGCTTGTGAATAAATTTTCCTTTTCTGATATGAGTTGTTTACATGATTTGACAATGAGCTCCAGGTTGTTAATTTTATTTTGCCAGCATGCTTTTACTTTTTTGGCCCGTTTTGGCGAGGGGAGTTTCTCTTGTCTTCTTTTCAGTTTCGATGTGTTGACGACATAGTTGGAAAAATGGGTCAGCACCTGTTCACAAAAATGTTGTTCCTTTTTTAAATTCGCCTCCAATTGTTCCAGGGAACCATTTGACTTATTTCTGAAGGAAACTACATTTTGTGATGTTTCCTAGGCTTCAATAACTAGTTGCATTCTTTTGTTGATGTTATTCTCTACAAGGGCTCTAGAGCATCCAAGGAGGATAGAGAATACTTTCATCTTAGCTGCAGTGGTAGCAGACATGATTTTTTCCAAAGGACTGGAAAATTCTAGAGTTGCAATGAAAGCCTGCTCAAATTCGTTGAGGCGGTCTTTCAGATTGGAATTTTCCGTCTCAATTACTCCAATGCAATCACGAAGAATTTCACTGGTTTCTTGGTGAAATGAGGAGATTTGGGACGGTCATATTTTCCTAAAGTTAATCTTTGTGCAGGATTTGTCTTTCCTGTTTATTACATCTCTCTTTTCAATGACCATATTTTTAGATTGGCTGTCAAAAACAACGCTCTGGAATACGAAGGATTCATCTTCGTAAAAAAAATTGGTCTCAGATATTTCCACCACGGACGACCCAATTTTGTGCATGTGCTCAATTTCAATTTCAAGTTGCAGTTGTTCACTCTCAATTTCGGGTTCCTCCGTCTGGCCTGCATTGTTTTTTCTCTTCTTCGTCACTAGAAGTTTGTGAGAACTATCAATTTTTATGCGAGGAGGGTTCTTATCTCCTCCTCCGTTCGAATATTTATGGGTTGCTTTCTTACTGGTATGGGTCGTCGAAGCGATGCTCTATGATGTCGTGCTCTTAGGAATGTTTGCGGGGGACTGGGTACTTTTCTCGCCGGATACTTTTCCATGTTATCTGTACAATTCAGTTGCGCTTTGCAATGTCTCTATGTCACAATTGGCAGAAGCAGGATTGTTGTCCACATTGTTCATGTCTTGGGTCAGGTGTTTATGGATAAAAGAGTTGTTAAAGCCAACTGCCAGTAAATGTTCTCGAAATATCCCATTAGGGTCGAACCCTTGTAGCCTTTCAACATATGTTAGGTTACATTTCTTGAAATGGGTGGCAAACTCATCAATCTTGTCCATGTTTCTGCACACAAAGTCTCTGACTTTCCATGGCAGAGGAGTGAACTGTTTTTTTTTCTTGTCATGGAAAAAATGCAACCAGATGTTGTATTGCCTTGTTATTTCTGCAACAAACATCTTGTCCATGATGTGGCATGGAAGGAAAGCATGATTTTCTCTAGATCCAAAGACCATGAGGACACTGTGATTTTCCTTTTCTTCAAGTGTTCCCTTCCTGTTCAAAAACTTGGTTGCCTGGACAGACATCCGTGAAGCATCCTTGCCTAACAAAAAATATTTGAAAATTGAGACAAGCCATTAAAAAATTCATAAAAACAATGGGAGGCCTTGTGCCTCCACAGGGCCTCATACCAGAATGTTACTAGGTCGAATCCACAGTTTATTTTATTGGAAAGAGAAAGTTTTGGAAACGGGTAGCAATGCACTATTGCGAAAATCAAGTAGGATGACATATAAAATTTATTCGATTCTTTGAATCGTGACAAATGGGAGGAGAGCTCAAAGGAAATTAGCTTCCCCCAATCGAAAATATATTGTTCCTTGACTATGAAATACAAAATATGAATAATTATATGGGAAATGCTTGTCGTTGATGCTTGTCTCGTTATTCATGTAAACAGCCAAGCAATTTCCCATAATATATTTCTAAATGAACTTACCTGCAACCTTATGATATCTTCAAGAACTGTTGTCAGGTCTTTGAGGAAGTAAGCTAAGATGTCCAACCCGTTATCATTTTTTTCTAGAAACTGCTTGCAGTCTTGTCCTCTGAACGTCAATGTTGGCTCCGACAATTTTAACATCTCATGGAAGGAATGAGGTGACAAAGAAACAAGAGAATGGTTGCGTAGTGGGATAATTATTTGGCGTGGAATATATCTTTCAGCACACCAAGAGACCACCTCCTTACAGTAAAAAAACTCAGAGACATAGCCTGCACGAGCGATCCCAGATGTCCTAATAACTTCGTTCTGGGTGGAATGGGATGAATAGTAAAAGTATGCCCTGGACCACTAGAAGTTCTGGTCCTGATGTCCAAATATATTTACTGTATCTCCAAAAAACTGTTGCCGACCTACTGCCATAAGTCTACAAGAACGTTTGTTTTCTCCAGACGATGGATGAAATGAAAAGTTGGAAGGGATAATATAATCCTATGCAAATCTCGGTCCAAAGCGTGTGAACGGGAGATGTCCTCGAGACTTTCGTTCATTAATGACAATTTTGAGGCTGTTACATGATGCGTTCTTAACATTAAACACTAGTAATCGCATACATAGAAATGCGAACATGGAGGATATTGCAATGAGTGGTTTAGCATTGTAGATTTCTTGAGCAGGCCAACATGATGATGTGTGTTTGAGATGAACAATCGGAAGGGACAAAATAACTCTCCGCACATATTGGTTTAATGCGTAATAATGGGAGATCTCCTCGAGCATTTCGTGCATTAATGACAATGTTGACGGTTCGTGCATGGTTAGTTGTTAGCATGAAAGGTTTCTAATCGCGTAGTAAGAAAGTACGGAGGTCACGAGAATGGGAAAAATAGCTTTGAAATAGGGTTACAAGGTACAACCATTGAAGGTGAGGGTGCGAGGGCCAAATTTTATGTCTCAGAAATTTTTGATTGCAATACGGCTAACAACGAAGAGGGTATGGCAGGACAGTCTAGAGGGCAATTTGTATATGACTAGTAAGAGCATAACTAATGTATATCAGGAAGGACAGGAAGTTAGTGTGGATGGAAGGCAACGAGAGATAATTTGAAACATTTGTGAGCCATGGCAGAGTGAATCTTGTGAGTTTGACGAGTCCACGATGGAATTGTAGATCACGAAAGTTTTGAGTGCAAGATGTACACGACGCAACAATAAGCAGAGTTCGAAACCACCAAGCCGACAACTGTGGCCATAAAATTGGCTGAGTATGGTCATAGATGGAGATAAAGATATGGCAACCTGCCAATGCTGGAACCCACGACCATAGAAAGGTGGCTAAGTATATAACCATAAAGCAATAATACAAGGAAAGAAGGAAAGGGAAAAAGGACCAAGGAGTCCGCAGTGGAATTGTAAATCATGGAAATTTTGAGTGCAATATGTATATCACAGAACAAGAAGCAGCAGAGTTTGAATGCACCAACCCGAAACAGTGACTAAGAAATGGAGATTTCGTGAACCCATGAATAGGAGAATCCAAAAAAGGGTCAGAAAGTCTCCCCATAAGACGCAAGGCCCCGACGGCCAAATTGTATCATTCGAAACATTTGAATGCATAATCTGTAACACGGAAGAGGGGACAATGTCGGAACCCGGTAGTGGATTTCTATATTGTGGAGGGCTAGATGTGAATTGTTTTGTATCAGTGTGTGCAGTTTCCACTAGAAAGAATCACTAGTAAGAGCACAACCAATGTATATTAGGAAGGACAAGAAGTTAGTTGGGATGGAATACAACCACATATACTAGAAACATTTGTGAACCGTGGTAGAGTGAAGCTTGTGAATTCGAGTCTGCGATAGAATTTTAGATCATGAAAGTTTTGAGTGCAAGATGTACATCACAGAACTAGAAGCAGAGTTCGAAACCGCCAACCGCGGCCGTAAAATTGGGTATGGAAACCAACAGCGGTCGGTTGGATTCATTGTGTCATTAAATAGATGGAGATAAAGTTATTTCATCCCGCAAACGTTGGACCCCGCGATGATAGAAAGGAGACTTAAGTATATAACCAGAGAGGCATAATACACAGGAAGAAGAAAAGGGCAAAAGGACTAAGGAGTCTGCGGTGGAATTGTAGATCATGGAAATTTTGAGTAGAAGATGTGAACCCGGTAGTCAATTTGTATTTTGGATCATAGGTTCTTGCACTGGCAGGCCCAAAATTGGGCGTCTGATGTTTTGTGCCCTACAAATAGCACCCACAGTTTCGCGATACACAGATTGACAAGCGGAGTTGCGGACATATCTTTGGAAATTACATGAACATTTAAAAGCATACAATAGAATAGTAATAATGTCTGTTACATGGGTTTGTGGAGAAAAACACAAAAAAAAATACCATTCCGGAATTAGTTTTCTTTAAAATAAAGGATTTTCTTGGAACAGGAAGCAGAGTTCGAAACTGCCAACCCAACAACCACGGCCATAAAATTGGCTAGGTATGGAAAGCAACATCGATCAGTCGACTTCGTGGTGTGATTATATAGATGGACATAAATATATGTCAGGTTTCCAACACTGGAACCCATGATGATAGAAAGGTGACTAAGTATATAACTAGAGAACCATAATACATCGAAAGAAGAAAAGGGAAAAAGGACTAAGGAGTCCATAGCGGAATTGCAGATCATGGAAATTTTGAGTAGAAGATGTGAACCCAATAGTCAATTTCTATATTGCGAAGGGCCGGATGCCAATTGTTTCATACCATTTTGTTCAGTTGTCACTAGTAAGAGCACAACCAATCTATATTAGCAATGAGAGGAAGTTAGTGAAGATGGAAGGCAGCAACAAATACTTTGAAACATTTGTGAACCATGGTAGAATGAAGCTTTGTGCCAACCCGAAACAATATCCAAGAGTTGGACATTTCATGAACCCGACAACAGGAGGATGCAAAACAGGTTGACAAAGTCTTCACAGAAGACGCCAGGCCCCAAGGTTCCAATTGTATCGCTCTGAACATTTGAATGCATAAGCTGTAACAAGGAAAAGCGAATGATGTGGGAATCCGGTAGTGAATTTGTATATTGTAGAGGTTGTGATGCCAATTGTTTTGTACCTCTCTATCCAGTTGTCACCACTGAGAGCCAATTTAGTATTGACAAAAAAAAAAATAGATATTGTTAGATACTTGGAAAGGATTTCCATCTGTAAACAATGGCAATCTCCACCCCGCCATCCTTGGACTCTGTGTGTCAATTTGTATATCGCAGAACTAGGAGCTTTGTTTGGAGGACATGAAACAATAGAAATGCAATGTTCAGTCGGGCAGTCCACAGGTCTGCTCATCAATTTGTATATCACGGAATTCTAGGTGCTATTTGCAAGGCACAGAACAATGGAGACCCAATTTTGAGCCCGCCTGCCCAAGAATCTGTGATCCAAAATGTGGATAGGTATGGAATGCACAATCCATACATGATCAATAAAATATCATGTCCCTACTTTATAGTCCCATAATACACTGGAATAAGAAAAGGGAAAAAGGATAGAGGAGTCCACATTGGAATTGTATATCATGCAAATTTTGAGTGGAAGATGTATATCATGGAAGGACGCAAAGTTGTTGGGGATGGAAAGAAGCAAAAAATACGTTGAACGAAGTCAATGTATACAAGGAACCCGTGGTGAAATTGTATATCATCAATGTTTTGAGTGAAAGATGTATATAATGGAACGATAAACAACCAGGTTCGTAAGTGCCCACCTTGCAACGGAAGCCATAAAATTGCCTAAGTATGGAAAGGAACAATGGTCGATCAGATTCGTCTTGTGAGGATATGGATGGAAATGAAGACATGTCATCTTGCCAACTCTAGAACCGGATACCATAGAAATGTGACCAAGTATATATCCAGAAAGTGATAACTAACAGGAAGAAGAAAAGGCAAGTTCGTATGCGCTAACCCAGTAACCATGGCTATAAAATTGCCTAGGTGTGCAAAGGAACAACAGTCGATCAAATTCATCATGTGAAGATACAAATGGAAATGAAGATATGCTAGCCCATGAACCCTACAAGCACCCATCATACAAATATGACTAAGTATAAAACCATAAAGCCATAATGAACGGGAGAAGGAAAAGGGGAAAAGGGATAAGTATCTAACAGTCGAAAAAGCTTTTTTTTTTCATTTATTAATGGCAATGTTTTCGAACCCCTGCTGGGTTCTCACTAGTAAAAGCATAAACTACAGATCACTGAAGTTCTTTGGCTGCAAGATGTATATGACAGAACATGGGACATATTGGTGGGTACCGTGAACTCGGGGCTCGGTGGCCAGATAACAGGCTAAGTATTGGTCAAGAGAAAGGTTTGATATCTATTTCAATAGTCTCATACTAATATGTAGTAATGGAGAAAATTTTCATATTTATCTCAATAGTATTCATAGTAATATATATTAATGGATTGTTTCTGTTTCAAATGCAAATGATCTCCCAATTTCCAGGATGCTCTTCGGTTCACAAATTTCATTGAAACCACAAAACTTTTGACGGTAAGATGCACATAGCGCAACAAGAAACATGAATTTCCATTGTGGTTTCAACGAGATAAACTCCTTATCATCTATTCATCTTGTATTTCTTGCAATGACATGAGCAAACACCGATTCTCCATAAACATCAATATCTAAATTAAATGTAATGTAATGAAAATTTGGTGTGATTTAAGTAATTAAGATAGCTTCAACCGTCCCTTTATTAATGCCAAGATTTTCGAAAGCCTAGTGAGTTATTAGTAGTTAAAGCATAAATTGAAGAGCATCGAAGCTCTTTGGCTGCACAAACATAATTTCTTAAGCTTTGCAGAAGAGGAAGTTTTTGTATTTATTCCAATAGTATTGATATTAGTATATATGAATGGATATTATCAAAAAGAAGAAGTTTCCTTCTCGTAACTCATTAATTCACTCTATTTACAGGACCTGGAGAATGGAAACAAGACGACTCCTCCAATTTATTTCTTTAAATACAAGACCAACACCACATAAGTATGGCTTATGAAAAATTATTATTAAATGTAAAATGTAAGCAACGAACAGAGCAAGATTTATTTAAATTGAAGTAGTAAGTAGCAGGAAGAAAAGCTTGTCGCCCATGTTTAATGACACAGGGGAAGAAGGCACAAAATAAAATTAAATCAAATACCAGAGATTGGAAAATACTATTAAAAAGTAAAGCAAAATTATTCTATATCCAAATAAAATGGGTTACAAAATACAACTGAGGTTATTTGCCACAACGATTGTGATTTTTCCTGCCACTGACCAATAAAAAATATGTACATTGATGAAGCTTGTTCACAGTTCTCTTGGCATCCAAACCCTTTATTCGTAAAAAACGAGTTCAATATCAATTTTGGGTTTTCTACTTAATCGTTGCTTCCAAGTACATCTATCCCAGTTTTTTGAACACCTTGTCTCTTCCAGATATGGCTTGCTTGCAATCGTTGGTTATTTAACATTCCATTCTTTGTCAAGTAGTAATTTTCCTCTGCCATCGAAAACTTGGGGTTCACGGTGATTTCCTTGCAATGTTCCTGACCCTTGACATCCGAGACAACTTAGAAATGTGATTCAGGCCGATTTCAAAGTGGAGGAAGTCGTTTTATGTCACCATAGCTATGGCAGGGGGAAAAAATTCAAGTATGTTGTGACTGGTATTCTCCCTGTATTCGATCATCTGTTTGGTTGAAAATTGTGCCTGAATATTTGTATGTTGAACTTCTTTGCGTTATTACAATAAATTGGAAGAAACGTCCAACCCAGCTGAAAAAATGCAAATATGTTGAGGTGCATAACTTCTCTGGGAAGCACAAATCTGCCAAGTGCATCATCACCACAGGTCTGGAAAGTGTATCCAATGTTGCAGATCGCATGAGAAAAATTTTTAGCGATAATATGTTGTTTTATCCACCCATAGAGTTTCTATTACCTGTCTCTGGGTGCATTGGCAAGTGGAGTAATATTTCACGTCATTTACGAACATGAGGGGCCATTCTGCAACCACTGTAAATGCGTCGCCCCGGAGGAAGACAAAATCTTGTGGGATCTGCAGAATTCGATACACTTGCCAAATCTATGTTGTTGGAAGAAGCTATATACTTCAACGAAGAACTATTTTGCACGTGACCTAAAAATCCATTACAACTCCCAGCAAGAAAATAGAGAATTTTAACAAACAAATCTCCAGGCAGCCTTTTCAACCAACCAAAGCATCGATCACAGGGAGAACACCAACCAGAACATATTTGTTATTTTTTTTCCTCCTCTCTGAATTTCTCTTCTATAATAGATTTGTTTTTTACTCAAAGTTGACGTCACATAAAACCAGTCTCTATTATTTCATCTAGGCCTCAATCACATGTCTAAGTTGTCTTACATGTCCATGACCGGGAACATTAGAAAGAAGGCACCCTAAAGTGCAACTCTTTAATGAAATGACAATAAGTATTTAAAAGCAATGCTAGATGATCTTCCATATATTTTGAGTTAATTCGTTTTAATGATAGATGTTCTCGATATTTTCACTTATTAATGCCAACCTTTCCGAATATGTACGTTGAATAGTGACTATTAGCACATATTAAGATATGCACAATATTAAAGAGGGACATGACATGAATGCCTCTATGGGTGACACGTTCATGGAATATGCTGAAGCTTTTAAGAAAATTAAAAGACCGCAAACAGGGAAAAAAAAGAAAAAATATATTTTTGCAAACTCAAAATTGAGGAAAAAGTAATTACTAGATCCAATAATATTTGCTTGTATATTCATTTTAATGGGAGATGTCCTCAACCTTTCCAGTTATTAAATCCCATTTTCTCGCACTTGTTTGGTTGGTTCTGACTTTTGAAAGCATAATCAATGTCTATTGGGAAGGGCGGAAGGTAGCGGGGATGGTGGGGAGAGACAAATGATTTTAAATTTTCTAAACCTGGAAAATCGTGAACCCACAAAACTGAGCCAGAAACGCAGTTTACAAGAGCAAAACAAAAGGAAGAGAAAAACTATATTTCTCACACAACAAAACCTACTCTCATAACTATGAAACCATAGCAACACATAATCCATGGAAAAAACATCGCCAGCTATGAAATATAATTTGAGGCCGACACAGTTCTAATCAGGATTGCAGAAACCCAAACATGCAAACTGCAAGAACACGAACAGGCAAGCAAGAACAACAACAACATGGAAATAAGAAATCAGTGGAGATGCAAAAAATAAGCATGAACCAGTAAACTAGCAATGTCGCTGAAACATATAAATTTAAAAAACGGAGAAAAAAAATGTATTGTAACAAACCTGTTAAGTAAGAATTCAACCCTACCAAGCCTATTAGGTGAACATTTAAGTCTGTCAGAAATGCTCTCTAAACATGTAGCAAAAAAATGTAATGTGGCAAATCTCTGACGTATCCCCAAAAAATTATTATATTTTTTGTAACAATAGTTCAAACACCAAAGAATGTATTGGAAGGCTAAACTTTGGATATGCCACAATATCAAACATTGCCATAGATTTACCTAGCATAAAATGCTAAACCAAACATTCGGATTAATGCTAGCATTAATCTACCTTCGACGAATGCATAACAAAATATATGATTCATAAAGACCATATACGATCAAATACTTTGGATATGCCAACATATATAACATTGGGAATAGAGAAGCCGGCAATAAGACCTCAAATCCCTTGTCCAATCAGATCATGACAAATATGGTACCTTTTTTAATATAAAAATCGATGTTTTCAGTTCCCTGGTTCCAACAATAGAAAATATGGAAATATTTTTAGTCCCTAAAAGTCTATTGGTTGTCGGCTACAATTTCATTGCAAAAGGACTGCACAGTGTTAAGCCGCAGCGACTACACATCAAACTCCGTTGTTACCAAACAACAAATTGCATTAAACAGACAGTCTCCACAGTTAGACACAACATTTGTTGTCAGCTATAAACCATGGCAATCTATGTGATGCATAATCCATTCCCACTGTGATTCAAGGTCTTTACAAAACAGGAAAAAGTAAATATGAGGTACTTCAACATTGCATATAGACATTTTTCTATACAAGAGTGGTTCATAATGACCACTGACAACATTGGCATCATGGAACAAGATGCAATATGGATTGTCAGAGGCAACTTTGTTGAATAGTAGATATCTTCTTTTTATTGTCAATGACCATATTCCAACCGATATATTGAGCTAGTTAGACAACCACCGTATACAAAATGTGTCTCCCCAAAGTCCCCACTCATGTGCAGGCAGAGCTGGAGATGTAGACAACCACATCTTTGAAAAATACGTAGCGACATCATGTATTCCGTGCAACTGCAGAAGAAAATCAAATTCCAGTTCGTATTCATAAGAGTTCAATGCCTTTGTATCTCGGTCCAAGAAAGAATCTATCAAACCATTACGCATCTCGGTCGACGAATATCGGAAATGCAGGAGAACCTAGAATGTATTGAAAAGGAAATCCCCTGTAGTATACGAGAACGCATCGAATCTAAATACACCATTGCTATGCAAAGCCACGTCAATGTTGCCATGTATAATTGACTATGTATCTATTTCATACGACTCAACATCTATTACTTCTTCCATATTTTCAACTCTAATTTTGAAGTTGTTATTTAGATACTTTCACTTTGTCTGAAAACAGAGAAAAGGGGCAAAAAAAAATAATAGCACCCAAAAAAAATGGAAAGCAAAATAGGAAAAATACAAGCTCGAAACTGGGTACCAAACAGAAGAAACAATGCAAATAAATAAGACCATAAATTTACTCAGAAGAAAGACAACATGTGGGCGCAGTTTTCCGACCCACAAAATAAAATCATTTCTTGGGTCTACACCCCAGTCGATGGTTCCCTCTTCTAATAGCTTCAAACTACTTTTCGAGAACCCCTTCGCATTGCAATTTTCCAAATAGTTATGAACGTCGCATCCCTCATATGAAGACGCATGGTTTCCAAGAACAGAAATTAAGAGAACAGACAAAGATGGTCTGCAACAGAATTTGGAGGTAGGGATCCCCACCATTGAAAAACAACAACAGGGAAACTTACCCGTCAATGAGGGATGACAAGAGGTTAGCCCTGAAAACTAGAAACCACAATAACAGGTCCAACAGCTTGCAAAGTCGAAGATGTCCAACTGCAAGACTTCAACTTTGCAAAGTTGAACCAAACAACAACAACAACAATCATGGAACCAAGCAGTGAACAAGCATCGACCACTGAAGCAGTGATGTCGTGCATAAAAAAAAATGGAACGAAATTGTATCCCAACGCATTTGCACAATAAACATTTAACCTATCAGGTAAACACTTAAGACTGTCAAGACCTCCTAAGGGCCTAGCCCTGTACACAAATTTAAGAAAAAATGCAGCATGGCAGGACTGTTCTCTCGAAGCGCGCAACAATAAAAAAAAAATCACACATACTAATATGGTAGACAATGTATTTTAGCTAGCAGAAATTGCTAAAGGAAACATTTGAACTAATGCTAGCATTAATCCACCTTCGACCATTGCATAAGAAAATATATGATTCTAAAAACCATATACGATGAAATACTTTGGATATTCCAACATATATAACATTGGGAATAGAAAAGTTAGATAAAATACCTCCAATCCGTTGTCCAATCACATCTTGACAAACATGGTACTTTTTATTCTACAAAAATCGACGAAAGATGTCTGACTACCATCAAAAAAATGGAACGAAATTGTATTCCAACGCACTTGTACAATAAACATTTAAGACTACCAGACCTATTAGGTAAACACTTAATACTATCAGGACCGTCTAAGGGCCTAGCCTTGTTGATCTAAAAATGAAGAAGACTTGTAATCTTGAAAATATTTGCAAATAAAATTTTATGTGTTAAAAGAAAATGGATCAACTTTGCAACACATTATTAATAGGATTTACTCATTTAAGCTGCATATAAACAGCCGCATAATCAATGAACATAAACACATAACACAACAAATGATAAAGGAGTTCACCCCTCTCTTGGGCTACATCTCCTGGTCCAACTTCCAATGGATCATTAGTATCTTTTGCTCAAAGTGATCAAAAACGTGCTTTACAATGCTCAAAATGACAAATAGACTGCTCCAATGGCTTCAGAGCATCTAAAAACCCCTAGCTGGGCTTTTTCGGCACCTCGTTTGGCCAAAAAACGAAGAAGTTAGGCTTCCTGGAAGTCTCCTCTTCAAGCTTGTTGTCTCTTCTTCTACAAATTTCACCCTTGTTCGTTCAACCTAGCACACACGCCATTTAAAGCGTAAAAACCCGGCACCGAATGCAACCACGCCAACGGTGTGAATTGTAGGACGGTTATGGGCGTGCCAGCCCCTAACCGTTAAACTCGTGGGCACATGTGGGTCATGTGACCTCGCGCAAATATAAAAGGGCTAAGTTTTAAACACAACTTCCCCGCACACTCTGTGGCAAGGTCACATGCCATAGGTCATGTGACCGGAGGCTCAACCGTTTTCCATACGTAAACCCACGAACATTGGAACTATGGTCACATGTGAAACTAGGTTTGGGCTCCGTTTGTAATACCAACTCTCGCGCATATAATATGGTAATGGTCATATGTATAAACAATAGAACCGCGGGTCGGGGCTAAGCCCCGGCCCGACCCCCCGCCATATGTAACATTACTTTAATTCAAATATATTTTAACACATATAGTTAACAAGGAACAACGCGTGGCCCATTGGCAGGGCAGACTTTGCAAAGGCTTTGACCAGTGGGGAGGTTCGGGGTTCGAATCCCACGGACTCCATATAGTTTTGAACCAATAACCAATATAATGGTGCCACGTGGCAGCCCATGACTGGGCCACGTGGCACTCAACCACAAACCAAAAACTGCCACGTGTCGAAACATAATTCATCCAATTGTCAGCCAATCCAAAACTGCCACATCACCTCTGCCATGTCAGCATAGGGACATACGGTCTCTGCCACGTCAGCCTATATGGACTACCCAGTCAATGTCCTTTTTTTACCTATTTGACGATTCGAAAAGATCGCGGTATCTCTTGCTCCCGACGTTCGTTTGAACCCAAATGAGTTGTGTTGGGTTCGCAATGACAAGGCCTATGCTCTCGTCCGATTTGAATCGATTCCGAGCACTTTGAATTTTTGAGCAAAATTTGATCCCCTGATCACACCTCCCCATTGGGAAGCTTTTGGACCTCCAAAAGACTATTTTCAGTCTATGTGAAGATGAGGGTATAGTTCCCTCACCCTTCCAACCTCAATCCACTAGGATTTTCTTGGATTTGTACCTTTAAGACCAACTCGAAGATACTCCACATTTCCTCGTTTTGAAGTTCGCATTCTCCTGTCAAGGATGGTGTATTCATGCAGTTCTGTAAGATATTCTGGGGAAAAATCATCTATAGAAGGAATCTGAACATGATCTCCATCATCATCAATCAACGGAGGCTCATACAATTTCAAATTCTCAACATTAACAACTGCATACATTTGCATATAAGGAGGCAAATCTAAACGAAAGGTAGTGTTACCAATCTTGTCGATAATATTGAAAGGACCATATCGAATCGGTTTCAATTTTTTACCTTCTCCTTTAAGCCTCTCCTTACTGATGTAAAGCCAAACTTCATCTCCAACTTGGAAACTGTGATCAACACGATGCTTGTCA
>ML810273.1:108277-135738 GCA_009831015.1 Picea engelmannii
TATATCTCATAGTGATAGTGTGACAGTGGTTCCATCATTCTACTTCTACTTCAGGGTGGCAGGACGGGGCAAGGACAGGTGGTTGTAGCCACCTTCCGGTTGTAGCCTCCTTCTGGTTGTAACCAGAGATTTGGGGAGTTGGAGCTTCCCTCAGGTTGTAGCCTGAGAAACTAGGGGGTTGGAGCCTCCTTCCAGTTGCATCTGGAAAACAAAGGAAGTTGGTGCTTCCAATGAATTTAATTCTTCAAGACATATAAGAAAAGGCATTCCGTGGTTTTTTCCCGATTTGGGTTTCCACGTAAAACACTGGTGTACTGTGTATGTGTATGATTGTTCATTTGTTCATTGCTTATTTACTCTGCAGTTATTGGATAATAATGATTCATTGATATAGCACTTGGATTATATGGTTAAAAGGGATTAAATTGCTCTATTATTGATTCACCCCCCCCTCTCAGTAATCCAACAGTGGGGAGGCCTCTCTCGTACTTGATGTCTGGTTAATACCCTTTTGGAGGACCAAAAGGTATTAGTGGGGAGGAATGATCCCAAATGGATCCAGGAAGGAAAAAATTTCAAATTCTCATAATTAGGCAAAACCATCGCCATCGTGTAGGGCTCGTCGTGTCAATTCCAACAGTATATTGTTTTCTCGAAAATGGACACCGTATGCGAAAGTTATTGCGGTCTGATCTTTTTCCCAAACATGCAAAAAAGTCAAAGTCAACAGTTAGAGGTCCTACTACTGATGTCAGTAGTACATCAGTATGACATGGAATATGTCGCCAGCATGAAATCATGATGACATCGACATGATGATGTGGCAGCACCAGGAGGTGACACATGTTAGGAAGATTTGGCGTTTTTGGGTGTTGATGTGGCAGACATGTGGACTGTACAGACGTTGACGTGGCAAGATAAGGTTGTGGCACATGTTAGGGTATGGATTACATGTGGCAGTGATGTGGCAGGCTCTGGGCATGACATGTGGCGTACAATGCTTACTCGGAAAGCTGACTAGACAGGGTGATTGTGTTGTTGATTGTGAGTTGACTGTGTGTACGGTCGTGAATCACAGGGTGACACATGGCCCAATCATAGGGCTCTACATGGCACCCTGGATGAGGCCAATGTTTGTAGAGTCAAAAATTTATTACACTTTATGGGATTCGACCACCCAACCTATTCCCATGCAATGATTTCTCTCCAACCGACAGACCGACCGGGATGTGGTGTTACTTGTTTAACTGAATGGTGAAATATTTATTTGAATTGGATAGCGCAATTTTTGGGGGGTTAAGCGTTGGGTCGGAAAGGCTAGCCCGTCGACCAAGGCACCTTCCAGGTGACCTTTAGCATAAGACCAGGATATTGAGAGAAAAGAGCTACCACTCTAGTGCATGGCCACATGCCTTCCAAGCGACCAGGGGCTAAGGGCCAGGGTGGAGGACTAGGGTGTTAGCGCCTAGCACATGGCCACATGGGCACCCATATGACCAGGAACCAGTTGAATAGGAGGCACGTGTGGATAGTTTTTCCAGGAGTGGGTTTTGGACTATATTAATTGGATTTTTTTGTTAATTATGCTGATTTTTGTGGATTTTTTCAAAAAAATGAGGATTTGGAGCCCTTTTTGAGGCCATATCTTGGGAGGAAGTTGGGAGGTGACCCCCAAATCAAATTCTATATAAAACATGTGTTTTTGACAGTCCAAGGAGGTTCAAAACAACATAATTTTGAAGTATTTGTGAAGCTTAATCCATTCTTATGCATGGAAGCCATTGAGGAAGCAAACTTTGGAAGCCATTTTTGGGAGCTACGCTCAACCTTTTTCAGTGACGTCAATTGTGATGGATTCTTGAGGTCGAGAAGAACACAACCAGGCCAGTTGTAATCCATTTGATTTACTTATGATGTATTTTTGAAGATTTTAATATTAATTAGAAAGCCTCCCCCACTGAGATAAAGGCCCGGAGACTTAGGCAACTTTGCCAAACTCCATTAACAATCTTGGCGTTATGGTTTGTTGTTCATAGTACTTATTTTATGTTCTACATTATTTATGATGGATGCAACATTCTTTCATTAAATATTCTTCTTCTCTTGAATTTCTAAATGGTAAATAAATTCATGCATAAAATTAGCCAAAGTCTTTAAAAGATCAATTTCAGATCAAGGTGTCCCACCAATCCAAAGACAAGTTGAAGCCTTGGCACAAAGGTTGCAAACTATGATAGAGTTGCAACCTAAATTGGGATCATTTAGGAGGAAGGATTCTCAATATCATGGTTACATCATGGCAAGGAAACAACCATAATTTCCTAAGTCTAGAGGAAAGACTGTTGAGATTTCCATTGTTACCAAAACCATTTTTCCATTGATAGGCCTTTGAATATAAAACTAGAGGATTTGGAAGAAATCCAAGTGTAGTAGGCAATGATGGAGGTTTTGGGTTCCTTGACAAGAAGTTTAGGCATTTTCATGGTATAAATTCAAGAACAAGAGCTCATGGGAAAGGAAAAGTCAATGCCCATTCCCACTTAGAAATTTTGATCATCTTTTTAGGCGAAGATCCAAGTGCCATTCCTATAATAAGGAGATAGTGAGAAGTTATTAGTAGGATGACTACCTTGAGTGTTGTTCAAGGTACTCTGTGACCTTGCAACAAAGGACATGCATACTTTGGATTTGATGGGGGATCAACACATGGAACTTCAGGAGGGAGTTCTATGCAACCTTTGGTGGACAATAGTTCAGTGATGGATTTGGAACAAAAAGTTTTCTATGATAAATCCCATAGTGGATTCTAGACAAAAATAAATGTAGTTGTTGGTGTTAGTATTAGCAACCATTTTCCATGTTACTTTCATTGATCAAAGCCACAAGTGGGTTGTTTCCTAGGAGTAGGTAGTGGAGCTTATGGCACTGGTAAATTTGCCTAGTTTAATGAAAGGGTGGACATAGGAGGAAGCTTGTTTTCTCAAAAGGATGAAACTTGTAATGGAAATAGTCCATTCTACCCATCCTCTTCATCACATTGGTATACCTCTATTTTCACCATGGGCCTAATAAAGGATTTATTCATGTCATCCTGCTAGAAATTACTTGCTAGTGCCAAAAATCCATGATTTTCATGATTGTCGCTCATTGTTTTCTTGCAAGGTGAAATCGGTCACTTGTCATCCTCTTTCAACATGTGATTGTTCACTTTTTTCCCTTGTGAAACAAGCAATTTCCTCTTGAACCTTCTAGATTTGAGGAATTTTCAAGGAGATTGGATTAGGATAAGTTGGCCATGATACATCATGAGCTCTGGAATTTGTGTCTGACTTGTTGCTCATCAATTTCCAAGATTTGAACCTATATCTATAACCTCCCCCATCACTCTATAAAATAAGGCCAAATCAAGAGGCAATGGGACTCAATTATGGATAGACTATGTTACCAAAATATAACTAGAGGGATTATTTTTCCTTCAAAGTCCATTGTTAGTTTATCCACACTTACGAGAAGTCTAAGGAAGGTCTCAAAGAGCTTGGAGCTAAAGGATTGCTTCAATAATATCAAGGTATTTTCACATTGATGTACTTTCCTTTTATAATTTATACATATCTATGGTTTTCCCCCTCCGATTTGTTTGATCTATGATTGTTCCATATGTTTACATTGGTAGATATATCTTTTCTTGAGCAAGGTAGATTAGATTTGTTGATATGTGTTTTTCTCTTTATGCTTAAAACTTTTTGAAAAGGGTTTTGGTTGTTGTCTTGTGTGTAGGTGACAAATTGCAAGAACTAGGAGTCATATCTTGGAGTTGCATCACCATAGGAAGCTATGGGACAACCATCAGGAAGAAGGTAAGGTATTTTTCTCTCCCTTTTATCACAATTAGAGTGTATATGTTTTAGATGCAGAGGAAACCCATAGAAATCTATCCATAGTCTGTCATTAATCTCTTTGAGATTAGTGAGAGGTCTCACCTATCCATAGAGGAGATTACTCTACAACAAAATTGGTGACTCCACTAGGGAGAGCCTAGCTTTCCTTCTCTAGTTTCATAAGTTCCCCTGGTTGTTTTTCATTTATGAAAGTGTTTAGAAGCTTAGTGTTGTCTATTGTTATTTCTAGGACCCTAAAACCAAAAAATATATCAAATCTAGGATAAATATACCGATAATCCTCTTTTTGTCTCACAATCACTTATGTTTTCCTAAGAAATTATATCAGTCACATGTTGCTAATTATCAAGGCGCCACTGCCTGGAAAGTGGTCACTTGTTGCTCACTAACAAACTTCAACCGCCTCTTGTAGGGTGATTTTTTTTTAAGTTTTTCTCAATTTACTCTCATATCTGGATGAGTATTGGCATGACGAGGTTGTAGGTGATCTATAACTGATTTGTAGAGTCTAGGATAGGCGCCTCTCCTTCCTTTTGTTTTGTCAAACGGATATAGGAGTTACATATCGATTTCATCCTTCTTTTCATGGTTTGCATGAATTAGCCCAGTGAGTAGTGACATGGGCAGTTTTCTTGTGCTTGCTTATTGCGAATTTGGCTATGTAGTGTGTTCTTGTTTTTTCATTTGCATTTTTCATTTGAAAAAATTACATTGCATAGTCATTATTTGAAGTTTTGGGTATGCTTCAAGTATTGACATTGGCATGCGAATAATTACTATTGCCAATATCATATGTCCCATTTTGTTTTCAATTTTGTTTGATTGTGTCAAGCACATTTTCTTTCATTGTTCTTATTAGTGAAAACATTTTTTTTTGCATTTCATAATCACAGAAGGTTGAGCTTTTGTGTGTTTTATAAGAATTTCCATGTCATTTGTTTTCTTTAGGATCTAAGATCATTTTTTTATTGTTAGTAATTTTATTTGGAGTATGAGATTACTATTCACTATTTGAGTTTGTGAAAAAGGAAAGTTCTCTTCTCTCCCTTAGATAGTTTTCATTGAAAGAGAAAATTTGCATTTTTTGCATCTTCATATTTCAATTTTCTTTGGGTTTAAAAGAGTCAAAACAACATTTACTCCATTTCCATATCTTTTGAGTAATCAATAGCCACTAAAAGGAAAGAGCTTAATTTAAAATTTATTAGACTCCTTTATTTTAAGCAAACCAACATAGTTTAGGTCTTAGGTCCTTGGTGTAGGTTTGGAGAGTTAACTCTCCAAGGCCATAAAACCAAAACTAGGAATGCACTAGTGAGAGTTTAAATCCATTAGTAGCAAGGAACGCTTACCGAGAAAGCACCTCTAACACAATAGTCTAGAATGAGGTTGCACTAGAGAAAGTGGGGATTTTGTATTGTATGCAACACTCTTGATTGACATGGATGTCTCATACTTGGCTCAGACAAATGACAGTTTATGGTTGGGGATGCAACATCATTGATAGCTTCATATTTTTATGACCTCTACTGAGATCAAGTTCTTGTCACTGATATTGTCAACAATGAAACATAGTGGTGTTCCTTTCACCCACATTTGTGAGAGGAAGAGGCATTGATCACCTTCATTGGGATCCTTTGTCTCCTTTTGTTGGACTTTTGTAATGGTGATAGTAACATTGGGACTTGAGTTGATGATCCATTTTCCCCTATATGTGGGATCTAGTGGTGTTGAGATAAATCAAAGTTATAGGCTTTCAAATTAAACAATAATGGTTGTTTAGCATGACAATCATCATTATTGTTCCAAGGGATCATTTATGGGTTTCACACCATTTTCTTTTGTCCTTCTTCAACTTCTCATTTTTTTTATTTGCATGTTGCTTGGATTGGTTGTATTGAGGTTGGTTATTCATGCTCTGTCCTTTTGTTTTAGAGTTAGGGCCATCTTTACCATTCTTTGATTTAGTGGATTTTTGGCGCCAAATTCTATCTCACCCTTATACCAAAAATTTTCCTCAATTTTGACAACATAATGATAAGAAACTCCCAACAAAGTGATGTATAAAAACTCCATTTCGATTTGGACATATGTTTGTAGTGTATTGTGGTATTTGAGAATCAAGTGCCACTCGAAGTCCTTGATACCCAACTTTGAATGTAAGGTATGAAATGTGTTTATGTACTATGTCATAGTATGTGGTCTTTACCCGGGTGCAAGGTTGTCCATATCATGTGATGGTATTCATAATTTCCAATAGGATGATACTCCTCCTTGAGGTATAAAATCCCCCCCAAGTCGGCTCTATCACACACATTTTAGAATCATCTCAATCATGTTGCACATAGTAAGTATCTCACCATTATTTGACATGATGAAGGGACTTGAAGAGTGAGAAGGTATTGTTTTCATTGTTGGAAAATTTGTGAACAAATAAATAACCCTCTAGTTGATAGAATAATCTCTCCCAAGATTTTGCATCTATATTTCCCTCAAATAGAGGGATATCAAAATTAACTTGTACCCTAAAAGGGAATTGCTCCTAAAAATGAATGCTTGTTGACGGTGACTTCATCGTTGTAGGAAGTTGTCACAATATTTGGGTGAAATGATCCATCATCTTATTCCATTGTTGCTCAATGGAATCCTGGAGAAATAACTTGATCATATATATTATCATGTTTCTTTTCTTTATTTCATTCACCATGGGAGGCCACTTTGGTTAGTGAGGAAGATCTTCACCAGGATCATATATCTCAATGCCCAGCTCAAGGCACCCTAACCTCACGGACATGAATGAAAAAACAACAAAGCATAGATTTATCTAATACCACTAATTCAAATTGAATTGAGATCAAAATAAAAGAATGCCCAATATTGTAGAGAGTACACAAGATATAACATTGAAAGCAAAGTATTACCTTGAAAACCATATTCTATTAATGAATTAATGGTGAAAATTGCATGCAATGTACATAAAAATACATAGTGTCTACAATGGCATTATCTGATCTTTGAGAAGAGATGTGATAGTTGCATTGATTCACAAAAAAATTCCATAGCAAGATCTTGAAACTTCATTTTACAATAATCCCAAAATCCTAAGAGGAAAATACCCTAATATACAAGAAGTTCAACCCTTGCATGAATTTATGGTTGAGTTAGAATGTTGAGCTCGATGGATCTGAGATTTCTAATAGAAAGGAAGTCTTGTCAATATTACAACTTTTCACTTAGTGCTCCATTTTGGGTGTTTTTTATCTCGTTGGAAAGAAAATGTGCAAATTGAGTCGGTTGCTAGTTGGTGGGCATAAAACCCTAGAAAAACTCATGGGAATACCCCAAAAAATGAGTCATGAGTTTAGGACCGGAAAACTACCCATATCGGGATTGCTTCTAAGAGGGCCACCTGGACCACCCATCTCCATAATATTTGGCTTTGACCAATCTAGTGCAATTGTTAATATTTCTTGAATTCACCTCTAGAACCCCCAATTGGTTGTTTTTCTTACAATTTATTCCTATGTGGACCATTCTTTGAACTAATATTTCATATACTACTTAAGCATGTTACCTACCATTAGCTTTTGTCCTTTGAAGTTTTGAAGATGAACTTAATATCATCTTACTTCTTGTGTTCTCTCACATACTTGTGCAACTTCTCCAACATAGATAAAAGGGTCTAGTTTCCTCTTGTTTTCATGTGGTCTAAGTCTTAAGTGAAATCGGTCCATGCATTTTTCCAATGTGACACTTTCCACAACATTTCCTTCTTACATAACCATTTCTAATTGAAATAATTGATCATTCTTCCTAGGATGTATGTTGAACGTCCTCCTCTGTTTCATATGATAAAACATTTTAGCATTTGAAAAATCATAAGTCTTTTAGGTACCTTAATTTCATTGAACCCCAATAACTTACATAAAATTTCCTTTTCAATCATTTGGATCCACACAAAAAAAAAAACATTTTTTTCTCCATGAGATAATTTTTCCTCCTACAAAATGGCTAGCTGCCATGTGCATGTTATGCACATTTCTCCCCTAATCAACATTTATTAATAAAAACATCCTAATTTTTTAAATTAGTTTATTAATAAAAACATCTCTAACTTTTAATCATTGATCAATAAACTCTCTCTCCATTAAAAACGATCAACTATTTCCTCCCAACTCTTTTTGATGCATTTGATTAATGATGAGCTTAATATATGGTTGTTGTCTAACTATTCTATAAAATGGGTTTTTTTCATCGGAATCCGACGACATAAATATGCATGGAATCACTATTTGTTGTTGTTTAAAATCCATTTATGAATGTAGAAATAGATTTAGCACGATGAAAAACTCTCGCGGTACTCGGATTATACGGAAATAATCACTCAAACATGCAAATCTGACAATTTTTCGTCAAATTTCAACCAAATGTCCCGAAAAAAATATCATCGAAAAAAATCATTTCATAGAACATTTAAACTACAACTAATATATATATATATTTCATTTTCATTAATTCTAAATATATCCTAAAAAAAAATCCTAATTCATAAAAACAAACATCCACCCAATATATATTTAATAATAATTTTGAATAATCTTAAACCAACAAACCATTCACCACCATCCATATGACATCATAAACTCTTTCTTGACAATTAATCAGTAAGCTAAGTCTTCCTCCAGTGACAAGGTATTAATATTTTAATGACAAGGTATTAATATTTTTAATTAAGACTTAAAAATCTAAACTTTGTTTATGTCACGCAAAAGTTATAGGTTCTTCCTTGAAACAAAAGACCAAAAATTTTCCCTTTTCAATAAAACATTTCCCTTCTTTGATTAAATATCTCATCATTTTGTGGGGTGAAATCTTTCCTACCGCGTAGAAAGGACTCCTAAAATAGAATAAGATATTTTAAAATTTTATTTTAATTAAAAAAAAAAGTAGAGAGATTTGTACTAATAATTTAAATCTTGTTTTCCTTTCTAGTGGCAAGGGTATGTTTTGAAAATTGTGGCTATCGATATGTTCCTTACAATGGAGTAGTATAAGATGGGATATGTATTTTTTTAGTTTGGAGGTATTTCAAATTAAACAATATACATTCTAGCTTATATAACATTAATTGCTATGTTGTGGGGTTTATATTGTTTGTTAAATATTGTAACTATATGTTAGTTAAGTCAATTCATATTATCTGATGTGGTTGAGTCAGTTTAACCATGAGAGAACTATAAAATGGTCAAGTTGAATCAACTCATAGTCAGAGATTAGGAAACTTTGTGAATTGTAACTATCAACTAGCAAAATAAGAAAATTAATTGATATGCAACTTAGTTGTACAATTCACTCATGAATAAATTCCTTGAATATGTGTTACACCTAATTGCTATTCTGGCTTAATGATCACATTGGATGCACGGTGTCCCTATTTATATTCTTAGGGCAAGTAATGTTTGACCTAACTCTTTACAAAAGGTGCTTCCCACTATTGTATGTATTTCCTTCATTATTTATGAAACTGTGAGTTAGTTGTTTAAATAGTGTAATTATATTTCTAATTAATTCATGATATTTTTTATCTTTGGTATTTTACGTTGTAATATTAATTTATATGGAATCTTGGTTTATAAGTGATACCAAAGTTCATCGATTCTCAAATCAATGCATTCAATGAGTACTCTTTAGTATTAGAGATTTAACTTCTCGTGGGGATATATTTAAAATGAGTGTGGCTTGATTTTTCTGAAAGAAGACAATTGTTAGTATATCTTATCAAAAATTCAACAAAATGAGTCAAGGTTTTTTTAGCTAAAGTCGTTGAAAGTTAGGTTTGATGTATAGCCCTAAAATCCTACAAAAGCAAGTATGGTATCTAATGACCTTAATGACCATTACATGACTTATGTCATTCAACTATCCCCTATGGACTCACAGGACCCAATGAAGGGGTCATCTCCTAGGCCTTAGATGTACTACATTCTGTCAGAGAATAATATATGATGGTTCATTTCATATTTCATACATGTGGTATGTTGTGTTGGGGGCATGACACCTTCATTGAGAATCACCTATCTTATGCAAAACTTTCAATTTGAGTAGTCAATATTTTCTTCACTACTATTTTTTCCTTTTTGGACCTCAACAATGGGATTCTCTTTGCACTTTGGAATCTTCTCTTAGTTATACCTCTTATCTCCTTCATAGCCTCATAGGATTCTTCAAAAATCAGCTTTTCTAACTAATATTCCTCATCACTTCAATTATCACACCCCTTGGTTTCTCATTTTTTATCATAAACATTTGGATGATCTCAAGTTTCTATCCTTGTTTAGTTACTCTCCATGGTGCTTGGGGATAACCTTTTCTTATTATTCATGTTTCATTTCTTTGTGTATTTCTCTTTAATATTCTCACAATCACATGTGTCATGATTGTCAACATTGCAAAGAATATAAGCCAACTACACGCGAATGTTGTATATACAATTCTAGGTTTGTTCCCTTTCATTCCATGTTATGACCATAATGAGGGTATATATGGGTTTAATGTATATGTAATAGGGATCATACTAATAGGGGGACCACATGTGTAATGAGGGAGAATATGTATATATAGATGTCAATATAATCATTATTATGGATAGGGAACACGTGATTTGGAGATATGAATGTACTTAGGTTATTTGGGGGAGGTTCTCCTAATGAATAAGGAGTTATTGTGTAACTCATCTACATTACCACTTTGGGAGTTCTACTCCACGCTCATATTTGGTGTGCACTATGTGTATTTTGGTTTATTATGCTTCCTATGTACTAGGTTGGGTTCATAACATTTTGTACATGAAACAATTTGTGCATTACTTCCCTTGAGGAAAAATATGATGAAGTTGTTACTCTGGCCTCCTTGCACTCTATACAAGCTTTGACCTCTAACTGTCATTGTTTCTGACATATATTGTTTTACAATTAAAGAAGGAGGTGGTGAAGGAATCTTTTGTGCCTACACCTAATACAGGCTTGGTTGTTTCTCTTTAACATGCCTCCCCTTTGCCCCCTTCCTCTCGTGATTCTCTTTATTCTTTGGCTTCTCTAGGTAGTTAATCTACACATGGTTAGATGGTTATGATTTATGTAATAGTTGAACTTTGTTAGCTATCTAGATGGAAAATAATACATCATGTCTCTTCTCTCATCTTAATTTGGGCATCTTAACTTTGACCTATCCTAGGAACCCTCCTTGTGCCTATGTGTACAATCATCAATAGATGTCTTGAGTTCCTTCTCCATCTTCTCTATATTTTCACTCCACTCAAGATTGTGCCTCTCCTAGTCTTAAGCAAATATATCATTCTCGCCTTTTATCTCAAGTGTAACATTCATTGTGTCCTTATACAATCTTGGATGGATAATGAACATATTAGCTCGTATGATTACAATATCCAATATCGATTGGTCAATCTTCTCTTTCTCGAACTTTGATAAAGAGTTGAATTATCAACTCCTTTATGTGGCCATCTTACTTTACCACTTCTAACCCATGAATCTAGAATACTATACGTTCTTCAAAAGTTGATGGCAACACATCAAAGGTAAGTTCATGTCTCTTGGAAAATTTAGTACTTCTTTGATCCATGTGGACATCAGTGGCCACCCACCTACTCCACTGGCTCAAAATACAGTTTCCATCTTGATAATTTTTCTACGGTTTTTCCGGGTCCTGAACTTTCGAGGTCGTTTTGAGGCCCTAAACGACATTTTTTTGACCCGAAAACACCCAGTAGATTAGAAAAGGTATCTATTGGGTTGTTCATATAGTGTACTCCTCGGCTAGACCTTTTCGACGAGATACCGAGTGCCCCAAGCGAAGATTGTATGAAAAAGTAATGCCCCGGGGAAGTTAACGTATCAACTAACCACATCGGGGCCCACAAACCAATATCCAAAATGGATCCAGGAAGGCCAAAATTTCAAAGTTCTCATAATTAGACAAAAACAATGCCATTGCATAGGGCTCGTCGTGTCGATTCCGACCATATATTTTTTTTCCGAAAATGGACACCGTATGCGAAAGTTATCACGTTATGAACTTTTTCCCAAACATGCAAAAAGTAAAAGGTCAAAGTCAATTGGTCAAAGGTCGTATAGATGACATCACCATTAGGTCATGATGATGTCAATAGTACGTCATGCTGATGTCAGCAAGGTGACATGGCAACACCAGGAGATGACATGTGTCAGTCATTTTTGGCATTTTCGAGATGAGTTGGCATAGTACGGAAGTGACACGTGGCACTGTACGGAAGTGACACGTGGAATTGTACGTAGGTGACACATTGTAGTACATTAGGATGATGTGGCAATGTATGGAGGTGACACGTGGTTGTACGAACAATGACGTTGCACTGTACGGATGATGACATGGCGTCGTACGAACGATGACGTGGAATTGTATGGATGATGACTGGGCAGGGTGACGTGGCTTGGGCCAATGACGAGGTGACATGTGGCCTAATGAGGAGGCACCCCTTCTAGAAGGTCAAAGTGGTTTGGCGGTTTCTGCCAAATCTAGCGGGAATCCTCCAAATCTGGCAAAATCTTGCTAAGTTTGGCTAATTGTCGCTATGTTTGGCTAACTGTCACTAAATTTGGTGAATTCTGGTTTATTTATCCAGGCATGAAAATTTGAGAAAAAGGAGTTTTTTTGGCACACAATTCGAGACTGTATGGATCTGAGAGGACGTAGCATTGGGATTTGTGTCGAGGGGAGGTCCCAAGGGCTCGTTTAGAAGTAAGTCAACTTTATACTCAAAATTTGCATAATTTTGAGGGGAATTTGAATATGGATTCTGTTTTTGCATCCTAGTAGTCAAACAAAAAAGTGCCTCCAGAGCCCAAGATGTCAAGCCGAGCATAGCAGAGTTCATACTCAAAAGTCTCAGAATTACCTATTGCAACCATTGGTGATGTCTGTTTCTGGCCAAAAGTTGCAGATCTGAAAGGTGGTTTCAAGAGTTGTTATGTAATCCTTTCTTGGTATTGTTTTTAAGCATCAAGGATTAATAAGAAGCCTCCCACTGATATAAAGGCCCGGAGATGTAGGCAAATTTGTGTTGAACTCTGTTAACAATCTTGGTGTTATGGTTTGTGTTAGCACCAGAAGTCACCTCTGGACTGCGGCATAGGTAAGCCCAATACCCATCAGGTTATATGTCACGGTTAATGGATTTAAAGAGGTCAAATGGGGTAGACTCAAGAGAATATCGTTCTAACTCAGAAAACTGGGGCAGTATGCACAAGCAAATGAGGTCTTGATCAACTTAAGCCAGTAAGTTGTAGTAACAGTGAGTAAAGGGAAGACTTTGGTGAGGAGAGTGTAGAGGTCTGTTGTGGACATCAGGTCTTCCAGCATCCTAAGGAGGAAAAACTTAAACAAAAGATCCTCTTGAATTCAAATCTCAAAGAAAGTAAAAGAAATTATAATGTAATATTCATCATAATACAGTCATAAAAATCCATGTGAATCAGTCAATCATGAACTCTCTCAGTATCAGAGGAAAATAAGATGGAGAAGAAACTGACTTTGATTAAACAAAATGTCTCAAAAAACAAATACACAACCAGAGAACCAATGTTCTTCATCAAAATTTTACAATACGAGAGCACTTCTCAACCATCGACCCCCCAATAAAACTCAAAACTACATACATATACTCAAAAATTCACCCAGCAGAGGCGTTCTTGAGCTTCTTGTCCAATGCCATACGTTTGTTTCTTCTCAGTCGGACTACGCATGTAGTCTCCTCTGTGCATGCCTTCCCTTGTCAGACACAAGCTCTGCTCTGCCAATCCTTTCTAGCTTTCCATTTATGCAGTGAGACAATGTCTCAACTGTCGCCTCACTTTCATGAACTGTCTGCATCGGGATCAAGATGGGTCGCACTCTGAACTTCATCATCTGGAGCTTTGTTGGACGCTTGCAGGGAGGACTTGGCAGGCAAACATGGACGTTGATGATAGGGAGCTGACGAGATGACTGGGACTGTGTGGGCGCCAAAATATAAAATCAAACCCCCGACTTAGGCTAAACGCCATTTGTGGGTTTTTAAGCCCCTTTTCTCGCATTTTGACCAAGGTGCCACTTCCTTAGGGAAAACAACCCCCCTCACAATAATATGTGTTAGCAGTTTGTTGTTCTTAGTGCTTACTTTCTGTTCTGTATTCTTTATGATGGCTACAACATTCATTCATTAAATTGTCTTCTTCTCTTAATTCCTAAATGGTAAATCAACTCATGCATAAAATTAACCACAGTATTTAAAAGATCAATTTCAGATCAAGCGGTATCAGAGCAGGTTGACAGATGGTTGTTTGAGTTTGCATGATTACCAAGGAAAAGATAAGTCATGGTGAAGGAGAGACTGTAGAAGGAGATCTTGATACTGGATCAAGAAAGAGGACATCTCAAAGTGAGAAGATGGCATCGAAAGAAGGAATTTCTCAAAATGAAAGAGAATTTCAAAAAACTTTCTTTTCCATGTCAGAGATGGTAAAAGCGTTGTATGATGATTACTTGGAATAGAAGAGACCTTTTCAAGGGGAATATTCAAAAAAATACAAAAGTGAAGAAGGAGAGGACACTCCTAAACCTCCTCCTTCACCTCCTTCACCTCCATCTTCTTCTTCTTCTTCAAGTACAAGTTCAACTTCTACCGCAAGAAAACATTCTCATAAACATAAGCCTGATATGCCATTACTTAAACTTGATGTAAAATTTGTTTTTCCTATGTATGATGGTGAAGTTAATGTCGAGAAACTTGATAAATGGGTTAGACATATGGAGGTATATTGTAATGTGCAATAAATCAAATATGAGGCAACCAAAAATAGATTGGCATCACTTCATATTGAAGGCACAACTCCCATCTGGTGGCAAAGTAAAATGCAACATGGAACTCAACAAGTTGGTAATATTTTTCCATCATGGCATGATTTTATTTTCGCACTTAGAAAACAGTTCTATCCATTAGGATATAAGGAAAAAGATTTAATTGAATGGAAAAGTCTTAAATTAAGAAAAGAACAGTCGGTGTAGGAATATACAGATGAATTTCGTAAGATGGCTTTGATCTTAGATGTTCCATTGACTACACGAGAAATTTTTATGAAGTATATAGGAGGTTTGACTGCTTATATTCGTAATATTGTATTTATGTTTGGACTTAATAATCTTGATGAGGTTTATGTCCTAGCAAGATATATTGAAATAGGAAAAACTGGAGTTAGTGTATCAGGGAAATCATCTTCAAAGAAATATGGAAAAGGCAAAAGGAATGGGAAGAAAGAAAATACAGCGACAGTGAAGGAAGAGAAGCTCTCTTGCAAGCATTGCCAGAAAGAAGGGCATGATGATGAGCACTATTGGAAATTGCACCCAGAGAAAAGACTGAAGTGGTTCAAAGAGAGGAAAGGAAGGAAAAAAGTTGCAACAACAACACAACCAACTGAATTGGGATCGGATTTAGGTGATGAGTCTAAGATTACAACAGTTGGTTTGACAGGTAAAATTGGTGATGGTTTTGATTCAAGAAGTAAATTTTTTCATATAAGGGCCATTATGAAACATACTAAGATCGATACATTGATCGATAATGGATCTCATTCTAACTTAATTTCAGAAGAAGTGGTTAATAAATTGGGATTAAACACTAAGATGCATCACAAACCCTATTCACTTAATTGGATAAGCAAAGATCACAAATTGCCCATAACAAATCAATGTATCATAAAGTTTGAAATTACATCTAAGTATGTGGATGAAGTAATATGCGATGTGGTGCCACTAGAAACATGTGGAATGGTCTTAGGGAACATAATCAATATCACTTAACTAAAGAAGGGACATAATATGTTGTACATGTTCATCATATAAAAGCAAATCAATCTCTTCTAACAATGGAACAATTAAAGAAGGCAGCTTATGCAAGCAATAGACCTATAATTGTGCCAAGTAAATCAGTTGATCTTAAGCATGAAGATGAGATAGTTGTAGGATGGGAGTTCAATCATACTTTGCTTCAAGATAAGTTAATGTCGTGCAAGCTCGTCAAACATATTGATTCATTTTCAGTCATATTTCTGATTTTATCGTTGCTAATGTTTTCTACATGGATGGTAGTGGATTTAGTCAGATGTAAACAAGTTCAAATAGCTAACAATATGATTTTAGTTGTCATGGTTATTATGGAATTGATTATGATGTGACAGATGCACATGACAGAGTTTAAAGACAAAGCACAAGTGGGGAGGCCTATCCCGCACTTGATGATTGGTTAATACCCTTTTGGAGGACCAAAATCTCTTAGTGGGGAGGAATGATCCAAAATGGATCTAGGAAAGCCAAAATTTCAAATTTCTCAGAATCAGATGAAATCGACACCATTGCGTTGGGCTCGTCCTGTCAATTCTGGCCCTATATTGTTTTCCGAAAATGGACATTGTATGCGAAAGTAATCGCGTTTTGAAATTTTTCCCAAACAAGCAAAAAGTCAAAGGTCAAAGGTCGTACAAATGACGTAGAAGATGATGTCAGTATTACATCATGATGACATCAATAGTACGTCATGCTGACATCAGTAGGGTGACCTGGAAGCACCAAGAGCTAACATGTGTCAATCATTTTTGGCATTTTAGAGATAAGTTGGCATGGTACGGAAGTGACACATGGCACTTTATGGAAGTGACATGTGGCACTATAGGAGGTGACACATGGAAGTACGACAAGATGACATGGCACTATACGGAGGTGACATGTGGTTGTACGAATGATGATGTGGCAATACAGATGTTGACTGGGCAGGCTAACGTGGCTTGGGCCAATGACGAGGTGACATGTGGCCCAATGAGGAGGCACCACGTGGAACCTTCTGGAAGGTCAAAGTGGTTTGGCAGTTTCTGAAAAATCTGGCAGTTACCACCAAATCTGACAGGAATCCTCCAAATCTGGCGATATCCCGCTAAGTTTGGCTAACTATTGCTAAGTTTGGCTAATTGTCGCTAAGTTTGGCTAACTGACACTAAATTTGGTGGAGTCTGGCTTATTTAGTTGGGCATGGAAATCGAGAAAAGGGAGTTTTTTTGGCACGCAGTTCGAGATTTTACGAACTATATGGATCTAGCAGGGTGCAACATTGGGATTCATGTCGAGGGGAGGTACCAAGGTCTTGTTCAGAAGCAGGTTGAATTTGTACTCAAAAGTTGCATAATTTCGATGGGAGTCTGAATATGGATTTTGTTTTTGCATCCGAGTAGCTGAACATAAAAGTTTCACTAGATCCCAAGATGTCGAGCCAAGCATAGCCGAGTTCATACTCAAAAGTCTTTGAATTACCTGTTGCAACCATTGGTAATGTTTGTTTCTAGCCAGAAGTTGCAGATATGAAAGGTGGTTTCAGGAGTTGTTATGTAAGCGTTTTTTGGTATTGTTTTTAAGAATTAAGGATTAATAAGAAGCCTCCCATTGAGACAAAGGCCCAAAGATGTAGGCAAATTTGTGTCGAACTCCGTTAACAATCTTGGTGTTATGGTTTGTTGTTCTTAGTGCTTACTTTATGTTATGTATTGTTTATTATGGCTACAACATTCATTCATTAAATCTTATTCTTCTCTCAATGCCTAAATGGTAAGTCAACTCATGCATAAACTTAACCATAGTCTTTAAAAGATCAATTTCGGATCATTGTTGGTCTTTCATCTTCTGGGGTTGGGGTTTTGGATGTTTAGGGTTTTCTCATTGATGTTTTATGTTAAAATGCATTTTCCAGCCTCATTGTAATCATCTTCTTGTGAATGTGTGTAGCGTCACATCTCTTCTCATAAATAAGCTACCACCATTCTAGCGAGTTCATTTCACTCTACATTTTTATAGTTTATGCATATTCCGTTCATTAATAGAAATTGAGTATTATTGTATCTCTATGTTTCTATCATATTTATGTGTTTCATATCATCCCCTCATAAATATGAATCATTCACTCTATGTTTGAAGTTGACATTTCCTATCCACTCTCTAGTGCCAAGGCAACATCAAGTCTCTTAACAACCCTTCGAAATGGGCCCACTTATTTTCATCTTGACCTTCTTCATTAGCTTTCCAAATGGTTTCCAACAGGAATGTGTTCCTTCCCATTGATTGAACGATTGATGGTCAATAATATTGAAGGGTCGAAGTGCCTTGTTGGCTTGCTTCTTCTAAGGTATTACCCCTCATTAGAACTATATATCCTTTTCCTTCAACACTCATGGTCACTTGTTTGTTGTTGATGTAATGTTCTAAGTTTTGAGCCTTACACTCCTTAGGATAATCACATCTACATTATTTCTAACTCATACCTCCCACTTCTTCCTAAAATTTTGTTGGTTCTCTCCTTGGAGTTTTATCCCCTTGCCACAAGATTGATTATCTTCCTCTCAAGGATTTTACCTTTTTCTTCTCATTTCTATTTTGGGTCGAAATGTTTTCCTCTACCTAAAAAATCTCAAGCTCTTCTTCATGTCAGTCTTCTCACAATCACCCTTTTCCTTTCGTACCCTTCTCACGTTCACTTTGTTTGTGCCATTTTATGTGGAATCTTCACGTAGATTTATGAATTCAATCATTAGCACTCCATGGATTAGAGTTCAATAAAATGAAAAACTATACCACATGTTTTTAGTATGCATGTCCATTCCTTCCATGCTATCTCTCTTTTTTCTTGCACAAATATTTTTAGTAACAAGCTTGTGTGTTGCACGACTTTGTCTTTTCCTCTTAATTCCTCAAGGGACACACCTTACAATGAGAAGAATATTCAATTATTTGTATCTATATCAATGACTATCATTTCAATCTCAAACTCTATACTTAACACACCACTTCAATGTACTAACTCTAATTCCCAATTAATTCACCATAGAATGCCCCCAAAATATTGGATTTTGTTGTTTAAAAAAATGAACCTTAATACTAACATTCTAACATAAGAAGTCCAACATATGAAATTGACTAAAAACTAATTCCATGATCATAAATGTTCATGGAAATATGCATATAAATTTATTAAAGGTTTCATAGGGTTTTCACAATGTGGTATGTAGGGTTTAGGGGATTCCAAATCATTTATTCCCGGTAGGCCCTGATAGAGATAGGTGGTAAGGTAGGTGGTTCTAAGTTATAGAGGAAGAGCTCCTTGATAATGGCGACTTGAACACTTGTAGATCGCCATATATATTGTATTCTGACGAAGAGTTAAGATATTTTGTGTTGTACTCTAGACTTTTTGGAAAAGTTATATGATGAGTCGGAGGCTAAGAGATTGCTTACAAGCAGTCATGTGAGTAGTGGTGTTAATGGAGGAGTTTCAAGCATCATTCAAACAAATCAGAAGGATTATGTGTGGGCTTTTACTTTGTGCGTGGAGAAGGTGGGGAACATAGTCTTGTAATGCCCCATATTTTGGCCTTAGGTAGTTAGAATATTGTTGTTTAATCATCTTAATAATTCAATGCTTAGCATTTGTTTGGAGTCAGTTAGAATAAGTTAGGCATGGAGATGTGTAAATCTATACCTATTTATGTGTTACATGATACATGCTCATGACAAAGATAATTATCTAATTGTCTAAACATGAAAATTAAAATGGGGAATTTCGGTACATGGATACCAGTTCAAGTTATGTTATGAATGTAATATATGCAACACATCATGTAAATAGACATACATTTCTTAATTGAACATCAATCCAAATATGGATTCTTATATGAAATTTTTTATGTATCTGCACAAATATGAGTTATTGGTGAGCTAACTTACAGGTTGATGAGCTATGTGATAGCCAAATGACTATAGTGATAATGTAACTTGGATGTCGTAGACATCAAGATGATAAAACATACTATAAGGTGTACTTATTATTTAATTTATGATTCAATGTATTTCTATGTTCCGTGGTAGGTGTGGTTTTGGCAGGACACACAACTTTCCCAGAGTGGTTGTTTAATGACGTGACTCTAAGAACAATAGTTGTATAGTATGGATTGATGTAGGGTGTTGACCCTAGTTCTATGAGGAGGGGTGGAGGTATTTCCCACCATTTATCCTATGAAACCTAGATTTGTGGGAGGGTTGTGTGAAGTCAAACTCCCCTAGATGTGTGATGGCGACTCCTAGTTGCTTGTTGGGTAAGCTTGGTCGAGATGTATGACACTTCCACTTACAGGTTATATTTGGAGTTAGGTCAATATAGTTGATGTTCCAACTTAGTACAGTAGACGAATGGGTGGGATGGAAGATGGAAGTAGGTTAGGAAGGAGGGATGATTCGATGTTAGTTGAGAATATTTCTTAGGGGTTTGATGTGCCACTCTTGTTTTCTCATTTGGTTCCAAAACACTCATTTTTGTTCCATTTTTATATTTAAAGTGCAATGATCAATTATTGATGAATTATTGTAGTTTTGATAGTTAAAAACATTAAATGATGCATTCGTTGTCATGCATGCCTTGGTGTGATCATATAAGAACTATGCATTATAGGCAATTGTTGTTTATCGTTAGTACATGCATAAGATATGTGTCAGTTTTCTACACACACATACCCTACACATGTACACTAGTATAATTATTTAATGTATTAATTATTAAAGTAGATTATTAACTATTCAATCGAATGGTTTAATGACTATGTAAACTATAATGCATACAAAAATATCTAGTAGCATTAAATATCTTCTTTGACTTTGATTCATGTTTGTTATGATGAATTAAATGAGTATGGTGGGTTTTCATGTACATTTTGGGGACAAATTGCATTTATAAACTAGCATGAGAAGAAAAACTTTGCATTTTATTTATTGTTATTTTATATAAGTCATGTATATTTTAGTTTATTTTAACTTTTCCCAAAATTCTAGATAAGGGAGGTTGATGGCTAATAATGAGGGTGGTTGAGGATACTTGGGAAAGGGGGTATGGAAACTTGATAAAGAGGAAGAGGAAGTGATGATGAGGGGAGGTTGGAGCATGTTGAGAGGTTGGATAATTCTTGGAAGGTATATTTCTTGGGACAATTTTCTTTGAGCATATGTGTTTTTTTGTTCTTGGAGTTATGGGTACGATGGGCCAAGAAACTGAAAGGTTTCTTGGAGCTAGAAAGTCGAATACACTCCTAGTTGGTTGGGAGGATTTTGTTGTTTCACATTGGGCAAGTGGAAGAAGAATTCTTGGAAGCATCTTCCTACTATTGGCATGACTACATTGAAAATAGTCATCTTCAATAGACTAGGGAGGAGATATTTTATTTTGTACATTGTTTGTTATGTTTCTATTTAAATATTTTAATCGTAAAGTTAACTTCTTATTTTTATCATCCTTTTATTTAGATTCATATATTTGGATTCAAATATGAAATATTTAACATTGGAAAAATTGTAAAAGAGTTATGAATATGTTGTAGGGTATTCCATTTATGAAAGCTGAAATTTTTGCTTGCACCTAATGCATTTGTTTAAATTATATGCAGTATCATATCATGTTGAGGTGTTACAAGTATCGAAATCACTATTGAATTTTGTATACATTGTCAATAGGATCAAAGTGTCAAAGAGGAAAAAAAAAATATCTTAGGGTGAAGGAGGGTAAGATCGGTCTAGTTTTAGGGCATGACATTGGAACAAATATGGTGGAAACCTTGGTTTCCAAGGCTCTAGTCAGTAAGTTTACGGGGAAATCAATGTCGCGCTCTCACCTGGTTGGATGGTTGGAAGTAGGATGGGTAAAAGTGTCAGGATACCTTCCACATTTCTATATTCTCATCAAAGGGTGGCTCTATTTTGAATTTAGGTAAGAAGGTGACGTAGAGAATATTATGAATTGTGCATGGCTCTGTGGCATGTTGAGTCTGATCCTTCGATGGTGGTACCTTTCATTTTATCCCTGGAGTGAGCCATTTTTTTTTGCAAGATATGTGGGCCTTATTTCCAAGCTTTCCATTAGATCTTTGGTCCAGATTGGTCTTCAAGACAATGAGTAACTATATTACTAAGATTGTATATTTTGATGAACGAAGTTTAGGGTAGGAAGACAAACAAGTAGCTAGGGTTTTGGTAAAGGTTGATATTAGTCAGGGTTTGATTTTAGAAATCAAATTTTTTTGGAAATACCGTCGGATCTCTTAGTATGTGGATTGTTGGAAACTCCTTTTTCAATGTAATTTGTGTAGGGTGATCGAGCATTTAAGATCAAAGTGTCATGTGGGGAAAGGGATCCCAAGTTCAATAAAGTCTAAGGTGAAAAATTCAAAAGGACTCTCGTCAAGTAGGATGTTGGTTGAGCCATAATCGATTCCTTTTCCAAGTCCTCCGAGGGATTTAGATTCACAAAGGGCGGTTGCGTCATTAATGAAAACTCTAGTTATTTTTTCAGTAGAGTATTTTGAGCAAGGTATGTTTGTTCCTTCCTTTCCTTCTCCTATTTTGGGCAGGAATATTTCACTTGAAACTAGGGCTTATCCTGATTTGGGGTTGGTTAAGTCTTTAGAACTTCCTAAGACTGTGAAGGACTTTTCTAGGTGGAACATTTCTGGTTGTGGGGAGGTAACCTATATTTCTAATACCCTAGAAAACTCAGATAGTAGAGATTCTTTTAGGGTGTCCTCTCGGGATCCCTCTTCTCCCCCTTGTGAATTAAGATTGAAGGTCCTTAAGAAATCAAAGGAGGGGGCGGCTGTTGAAGGAGGCTTGGCCTCATTGGACGATATTCCTACACAAGTGGGATGTCAACGCTTCATCTCAAAGGATAAATTAAAGGCCTTTAAAGAGGTTATTTAGGGTAAAAAACAAACTATTGAGAGGGTGCTTAGAGTTTTAAATCCAGCAGGTGGATTTTCTCCATGATTCTTTTATCCTTGAATGTGAGAGGGGTTGGAGGCGCCCCTAAAAAGCATGCCCTCCAAAGGATGTTCGAGTTGTATAATCAAGATATAATTATTCTCCAAGAAACAATGGTTTTTGGTTCCAAAGTTGTTTCTTCTCTCACTTTCATCCTCCCTAGGTGGAATTTTTGTTCTCAGGATCCTGCAAGGAAATCTTGTAACTTGATCTCAACCTAGATTTCGAGTTTTGAGGTTGTTAATATATATCTATTGAATGCTATCATTTTGATTGAAGGTACTTCTAAATATTTGGGAAAATATTTCAATTTTTTCAATGTGTATGGGTCGTATGAGTATCATAAATCTTTTTGGTCTAATTTGGCAAAGCACGAAATATTAAAGGATCTCGAGCTTACTGTAGGGGGGGACTTAATCTCTCTCTTTCTACTTGGGAAGTATGGGGTGTCACGGTCAGATTCGATTCCTTTTCTCAGTTCTTTGGTCTATTGTTTAAGTCCTCCAAATTAGTTGATGTCAAGCCCATTTCATTGGCTCCGATTTGGAGGAATGGATGCTCATGTGATGTTTCTGTCTCTAAGATATTATATAGCTAACTATAATTTGAATCCCTGTTGGAAGAGTTTGAAAAATATAGAATATGGATAGGGGAAGGTGGCACATCCGACCATTGTCCTATATTGTTGCATATGGAAGGAGGGAATTTGAAACCTCCTGAGCCATTTAAGTTAAATCATTATCGGTTCTTCGAGGAGGGTTTTTGTCGCATGGTTAAAAACCATTGGTAACCTTATGACTCTTATGTGGGTGCCTTGGCTACAAAAAAAATCATTTACAAATTGAAGACTATCAAGAACTTGACTATTGATTGTGATAGGGCCCAAAAAAAGCTACGTCGGGTAGAATTGCTTTCGGTTGAGGAATGCATAGGGATTTTTTTCTGAAGTAACGTGATAGGGGTGTTTTCAGAGGAGGGATTATTAGAACTCAACAATATGGAATCTAGTAAGGCCCAACTACTATCCATTGAATAAGCAACATGGAGATTAAAGAGTCGGGCCATTTGGATTAAGGAAGGCGATCAAAATACAATTTTTTTTTCATAAATTTGTTGAGCATTGTTGGGTTGTTATATTCTTTGCAGTAAAAGTAGAAAGTCAAGGTGGATCGAATGGGAAAATTCGAAATCAAAGTAATCAAAAACAAGTGGAAGAGGTCATCCGACCAGAGGTCAATAGGCGGTCGTGTGGAAACCGACTGAAGACCGAATGAAGGTTGACCAGTAATTCAACTTGGTAGTCGAACGTTACAGAATCATGAGATTCGTGAGATTTGTAGCCAATGATCTGCATGGATCTATAACCATTTTTGGGCGCTTTTATTTATGGTTTTTTATACTGTAAAGCCTATAAATAAGGCGTGTTGTAATGTTGTAAAATCTAATCTTTAGAGAAATTGTTTTATAGGTTGTTGTTCATGTAGATGTAAGTTGAATTGGCCATAGGGTTGTTCTTGTGTAAAGCAAGAAGGTATGATGTCAATTGTGTATTAGGTGTGGACGAAGGTTAGGCATGTAACCTTTTATTCTAAATGAATAAGACAAAAAGAGAGTAGGACACTCAAGGAATATTGGTTTTCCCATTTGGGTTTCCAAGGTAAAATATTTGTGTATTGTGAGTTTATTTTGTCATATCTTTTATATCTTAAATCTTTCTTCCTCTCTTTTGTTAGGTTTAGTGTGGAAATGTTCTATTTCCTAAAATGTGGTATCAAATCTTGGTTTAACAACCTTGGATCTGAATCTAAACCCTAAGTCCAATAACATACGTAATTCAAAGATCTTTAAAGTGGTCCTTAAATAATCGCAAGTAGCTCGAGAATTGAGATCAAAAATTTCAATGGCCAAAATTTTGAGCTCTGGAAGCTCAAAATTGAAGATCTCCTTGTAGATCAAGAACAATGGGTATCAGTCTTTCCAAGCACCATTCTGATAGGTATGTCGAGGGAATAATGGAAGAAACTCGAGAGAAGGGAAAGGAGTACGATTTGACTCTATCTTGCATATTCGATGTTGTTGAATGTCTCAGGAGAATATTCGGCCAAGAAAATGTGGGACAAGTTGGGAAGCTTATACCAGTCAAAACACATGGTAAATAAGTTGTTCCTTAGAAATAAGTTGTATCTTCTGAGGATGAGTGAGGATAGTTCGATAAATGAGAATTTAAATGATTTTAACACCATAATAAGCTAGTTATCTTTTGTGGATATTAAAATCATTGAAGATGATAAATGTATTAGCCTATTATGTTCTTTTCTAGACTTCTGGGATAACTTTGTTATGACTATAGGAAGTAATTCAACCATATTAGTGCTAGAAGACATGGTTGCATCTCTACTATCAAAAGAAATGAGAAGGAATGAGATGCAAGGATCAACCAAAGATTCATTAGTGGTGAGAGGTCAGATGGTTGACGGAGATAAAGACAAATTCTTCGGATTGAATTTTAAGTCAAAGGGTAGGTCTATATCCCATGTTCAGTCGACAAAAAGATGTTGGAAATGTGGTAAAGTTGGGAATTAGAAAAAGGACTGCAATTCGAAGGAAATGGAAGTTAGTACAAGATCCGATGAGAAGCAGTTGACTGAGAGAAAGATGACTCCAGATAAGGGAGGTGATGTGTACCTCACGTCAACCAGTACATAGTCAGATTGATATGTTTGGTTGATTGACTTAGGAGCAAAATATCATATGAAACCACATAGAGAATGGCTTTTCAAATATGAATGATATTAAGGAGGAGATGTGTTCTTAGGGGATGAATCAACAACCAAAATTGTTGGATGGGGAAGAGTCTGACTAACACTATAGGATGGGAGGAGTAGAACCCTTCCAGGTGTGCTACATTTTCTAGGTTTGTCCAGAAACATGATATATGTCAGTAAGATGAGTGATGCAGGAGTGCACAGTCTATTTCAAAAGGATACATGCAATATGGTTAGGGATGTGATGGTCTTAATGAAATATCATCATAAATGTGAGCCATATGATTACAGATCTATGACGGCTTGGGTTACATATCTTCCATTAACGCGATTTATTAATATATAGAGAGCTCTACAAAATATCTGTGGGGATCAAGAAGTTTCAAGATAGATGGAGTGGTTAATGGCTCTCTCGATTTTCTTAAGGCAATTTCACTTTTCTCGGTCTTTTCTGGCTTTTCCTCGCAAGTGATTGGGTTGTCTATCCAAGAGAACCTTCAACAAACCAATGTTGGAATTATTATATGGTGGCGAGACCCATCAAACTCTGAACTTAAGACACATTACAAGGTGTGGGCCATTCAACTATGGCCTTGATTTTGGCCAAATCTATTGATACTCCTTAGATATGATGTGACCTAAGTAATGCACTTCCTTATGGAAGGAGCTGCATTTTTCTCACCATAAATATTCTTTCCTCTGAACTTAGACCAATTTCAAATGTTGCTCCCATTTTGAGCAAGCATATTAAAGTGTCGTCCAAGAAGACTAGTACAAGGATGAAAATATTGAAACACATTGTTCTTAGGGGTTGTCAATGCATTGGTTAGCAAAAAAAAAGTGTCATTGTGGACTCGCAGTGAAACGAGTTTGGAAGGTAGTCTTATAGACATCCCTCTTCTTGATCTGGCACTAGAATTTAGGTCAATCTCAAAGAACACCATCCCTACTCTCATTTGGTCAGATAAGTCATTGATCCAGATGTTTTTTTTTTATAGTAGCTTTGTTCAACATCATGTCCTAGGGTTCCATCTTTATTCCTCATGAAGACCTCGAGGTATTTAAACAACATAGCAAAGGCCACAACAACGGACACCAGAGATGGCCACTGGAGCCAATATTTCAAAGTGGAGGCCCTTCCTGTAGATCTTAATTATGAAGAAATCATATTGGATTACCCTGAATAGTTCAAAAAATGAAACACTTTGGATCAAACCCTGCAAAATATTACTCATTTATCGAATCCATAAATCTTCAGTTTGATATGCATAACAATAAAGCTTGATGAAGCATAAAACTCATCAAAAAAATATGCAAGACTTATCTTTAGATTATACTGTATTTCAATTGATTTTCACCTAAAATGAAGGAAATCTTAGGGAACTAGGAGGATCGATTTATATTTTGAGTCATATTGAGATTGTATCTCCCTGGAATTTTTTTGAGCCAAGTTTCCTCAAAATTTGCACCGTTTTCAACAAAAATTTCAGCTAAGTCATTTTTCTTGTTTTCCCTTTTTTTGGTGCCATAAATTATAAATTACCATCTATAAATCATGAAATTGAGGACTGAAGAACCTATGTGGTTGATAAGCCGGGAAGGAACACAACTCTTAATGGGCATCCAATATGCAAATGAATTTCACTTAGAATGTCAAATTATAAAACATTAGGAATATAATTTTTCATCCTCCACTCAATTATAAAACATATTTACATATTTAGGAATAGGATTTTTCATCCTCTGAAATTTAGGAATAGGATTTTTCATCCTCCACTCAATTATAAAACATATTTACAATAACCAACCTGAAATCGTTGAAATCATCGAATTTGAAAGATTAATTTGTTTTCAAATTCCATCTATCATACCA
>ML810274.1:0-16023 GCA_009831015.1 Picea engelmannii
TCCACAATCTTATGTAAAAGAGTATAAAACAAATATCCCATATTTATTATGAAATAATTTACTCTTGGTAGGAATATTATATAAAGAGATGATAAAAAAGAGAATTATATTATCCCACATGCAATATGTGAGAGTAATTCCTCCATATCTCTTTGTATATAATAATGCCAAGAGTGCCTCTTAAGGCATAACATGTGATCATCATCTTGTGCTCTCAAGCATTCTTCTATATTTGTATGGGATAATTGTGGAGTTTCTCTCTTGCAAGATTGAAGGAGATTTTTGGAGATAATAAAAGACAAACTTCATGTGGACGTAGCCCAATTGGGTGAACCACGTATGTCTCGTGTATTCTTTTTCTTTTCTCTTTATGTTCTTACTATGTTTGATATGTTGTTGTATTCATAGATAGGAGGTTAATTTAGTTATCTTTCTATGCATGCAATTTCTCACATGGTATCAGAGCTTGGTGGCTATGATCTACCACCTTCTATAGTTTTTTTTTTTGTAAGTTATAAAATTATATTAAATCCTGCAAAAGATGGAAATTACACCTGTCTATCTTGCATGTTCAAACGTGGTAGCAGTGCCCTGGTGGGAAACCACAACTTCCACTTGTCCAAAATATAGATATAAAACTTGCAGAAAGGTAAAACTACAGTGCCACATAGGGCATAGTTTCTGAGAGCTAAACTAAGATTAAAAAAAACCTAAGACTAAACTACCCAGAGCTGGGTGATCTCTCATGGCTACATAAACACAACTAAAAACATGTTCCAGAAGCATAATTAACTAGTTTTGGGGTCGAACCTTTGCCCAACGAAATCTTGGCGCACCTGCAAATTGTCTCTGTCGAGCTTATCTCCCTTTGAGATAGCTTGTCAGAGGTCCTACAGGAAAGACATCAGGAGGTCCACGCAGCTCCAATGCTCTGATTCCTTGCTTTGCATCTTGTATATGGTGGTCTTGACATCCCCTAAACCTCTCTTGAGGTCATCCAAGGATTCCTCGAGAGCTGCTCTTTCTGCACATCGAGAGCATGCTGAAGGGAGCAGAGGGGAAAACAAAGAGTCGGAGGAGGAGGAGGGACAAACAAAGGAGGGGGCTAAAGTAAAATGAGCAGTGGAGGTGATTGGAGGTGGATGGGGAGGGTGGCTAGGGGGATAAGGCAAATGTGGAGGGCGGTGAGGAGGGGAGGGGGAGGAGGTGCGAAACCAAGTGAATTTCCAAAGATGTCGAACCATTTGATTCAACATACATAAGGATTCAATAGCGCGGAGAGGTCCGAGGTGATTTCACAAGTTGAATGAGTAGGAGTGGGATATTCAATGGGATTCAGGTTGGGGACACCTTCGATTTCTTGGGGAGAACCACAGTCATGCGCAACCCTTTCTCTAGCTGCATACTGGGCTGCTCCCCTTTTTGATTTGCTCCTAAGACGAGACATGGAGTTGGCCCTAGGCAACTAGAAAAGGAAAGCACAGAGATAGTGCGAGGGGTTAGTAAAAACCAACCAGACCCATAGGTTCTGCAATAACCATGGAGAAAAAAAAGAACCCGAAATCCAGGAAGACGAGTGGAGCTCGCACTAGGGAGACATGATGATATCAAAAACCATGGAGAGTTGAGAATTCATAGGCTGAGGGTGAAAATGGGCTTCAACGCACCTAGGCTCTGGCCTAAGAGATCCATTTCTAAGCTGGTGATGGGACTACGAAAGCGTCCTGCCCATCACCCTAAAATCTCCCACGAAGAGAAACGTCATGAGCTTGCAACAAGCTGGCCTTGAGTGAGGTCTGAAGAAGGACGACGAGGGATTAATCCCATGAGGTGATGGTAGAGGGTGGGCACGTCTGAGCTGAATCCAAGTGGCAGGACATCTGTCCAGGTTTCTTCCCCTTTGTCTTTCCACGTGCTGAGCCCGAAAACACCCCATCCAAGGTACCACCTTATATAGTTTTATCCAACATGGTTATCTCCATATTTATTTTGGGCACTACTATTTTTTATAGATTTGCCATAAAATCTAGTAGCCATTAGGCTTCTCTTCAGATCTGGGCATGATTCTATATGTTTTTTTTTTTTTAAAACCCTAACCCCTATTTTGTATATTTTTTGTAGGTTTCTTGATTATTTTTTTGTAGATCTATATGAAAATTTGATTCTCCTCAAGGAGATCTATCTCCTGATTATTCAGATCTAGTTTTTTTTGCAGGAAAAATTGAGGTCACAAATTTCATATCCATTTCTGACACGTTTGGTGCATAATTTGAAGAAACAAGTTACATATATGAGTTCCTCACAAAAATATACACGGTTTAAAATTTTTTTGTTTGATTTCATGTCCGGAAGCGGAGATATCGCTGATTTAAAATCAACAAATTTGTAGAAATTTTCCGTACAAACGAAAATATTGTAGAGATGATATCTTTTGACATGATATCCATATTTCTATTCGACTTGCGTATATGGATGTAGAATGACCTTTCCATTTCTAGAAACAGGTTCTATTATACCATATTGATCGCGTTATGATCATTTCAAATTTTCGGCTCAAAACCCTTGATCTACTTTAAATAATATATAGATTTTTTGTAAAATCTTTTCAGTTTACTCATTTTTTTCCTAGCTTGTCTATTATTTGCATTAGGGTTTATCTCTTGTTAAGTTTTTCATCGTAACAACTTCAAAATTAGTTTATGTTCCTGAACTTGTTAGTTCTAACTATCTTGCATGGAAGAGAAAAATGATTGATGTTCTCAGGAGCAAGAATCTCTGGAGGTTGGTTAATGGTGACCATAAGAAGCTTACTGATGCTAAAGATCTGGTTATTTGGGAAGAAAGATGTGATCAAGCAAGAAGGATCATTGGAAAAACGATATTATATAGTCTTCAGGTAAGTATTGAGGCATAAGACAACCTGGTTGAGTTATGGAAAATTATTGCTTCTCTATTTGATAAATCCGATGATGTATCTGCTTATTTCCTAGAAAAGAAAATCCATGAGGTAGATCCTAATAATTTTGATAGGATAAAACTCTATATTGCTGAACTGAAAACCTTAAATGAAAAATTAAACAATTGTGGTAAAGATTATAAGAAGACTAATATTGCATTAATCATTCTTGTAGAACATGAATTGCCATCTTGTTTTGACACATTCATCCAAACTAGGAATAGAGCTATTGAAATGTCTAAAGGTACCATAATACCTACTTTTGATGAATTTTGTAAAGGGTTGATAAATGAGCAAAAAAGGTTGATTGCTTCAGGTCAATTAACTTCTCATAAATCTCTAATGGCACATAGTAATAAGAATCCTAAGAAATGTTTTAAGCCTAATACTAAAGGTTCTTGTTCACACTCTTCAACTAATAATTATAGTAATGCTTCTAATGTTACTCATGAAGTTAGTAAGAACAAGAAAGTATATGATCCTCGTAAGTATTGTAGTAAAACTAATCATCCTGAAAGAGTTGATATAAAGGAAAATGCTTAAATGCTAAGGCTAAAAATCAAGATTCTAATGAACAACAAGTAGCTTTATGTGTGTCTTTTGTTCAATCTAGTAATTCTTCTAATCTGGAATGGATAATGGATTCTGGTGCATCTAAACATATGATAGACAATGCTTCTTTGTTTACATCTTATGACAATAATAAGCACTTAAATTAGAAAGTGTCTATTGGTGATGGTAAAAAGCTTGACATAATTGGTTTTGGTAATGTTAAAGTTACTAATGGTCAATGAGAAGATGTTTTTCATGTTCAAAACATGCCCATCAGCTTGCTTTCTATTTATTGTGCATGTCATAAAGGATATAAATTTGAAGCATGGCTAGATAAATATGTTCTTAAAGATATCAACCAAAATATCAAAGTAGTTTCTTCAGGTCCTGTTCATCATGACACTGGTTTATATAATTTTGTTGGTTTTAATTCAACTAAAATATAACCATTTTAATCTATGTTTCTCACGCTGATGAATCAAGTCAATTATGGCATGCAATATTAGGTCACTTGAATTATGGTACAATGTAATTGTTATCTAAAATGGTACATGAATTGCCTAATATTTTGTCTACTAAAGGTCTTTGTGAAGGCCATGTGCTTGGTAAACATCATAGAGAAATGTTTGAAAAAGGTATAGCTTGGTGTGCTAAAGAACCTGACGATTACTTCATAGTGATATTTGCGGTCCTCTTGAAATTCCTTCTCTATCTCATGCAGTTTATTTTCTTACTTTTATTGATGACTTTAGTAGAAAATCATGGGTTTATTTTCTTAAACATAAAAGTGAAACCTTTGCTAAATTTCAAGAATTTAAATCCTTTGATGAAAAAGAATTTGGCAAAAGTATTAAAACCTTGAGATCAGATAATGAGGGGGAATTCATTAAGAAATAATTTGAATCATATTTGTCTAAGCATGGAGTTCAACATCAAAAGACTGTTCCTTATACGCCTCAACAAAATGGGGTTGCTGAAAGAAAAAATAGGAATTTGGTTGAAATGGCTAGATGTATGCTATATTCTAAAGGATTACATAATTTTTTTGGGCTGAAGCCATTTGTTGTGCTCACTTTATTTTAAACAGAGTTCCTACAAAACCAATCATGCATGTTACCCCTGAGGAAAAATGGAATGGAAGAAAACCTGATATAAGTAACTTTAAGATATTTGACAGTGAATTTTGAGCTCATATTCCTGATGAAAACGGAAAAAGTTAGAACCCAAGTCTCATAAATGTATTTTCATTGATTATGCTGAGGATTCCAAAGCTTACAGGTTGTGTGACCCTTCTACCCAAAGTGTCATTATCTAACGAGATGTTCACTTCAATGAAGTCTCTCCACCACCTAAGTTTGTTTAACCTCATGTTACCTTGAATGTGCCATTGTCTCCTGTTACACCTATATATGTCAACTCTTCTTCTAGATCTGAGCCTACTGTTGATTTGAGTTCACCCTCTTCTTTAAGTATTCCACGTGAATGTCCTGAAGTACATGAAGTAACTTCTATTGCTTCTCATTTTCCTGTTTGGGCCCGAAAAACTCTTGAATCCACGGGTAGTGAGATCGTTAATCCTTTTGATACTCATACAACTAGATCTAACTTTTCTCTTATGACAAAAGTATTAGCCACAGATGATCCTACTTCCTATGATCAAGCTAAGGGTCACCCTCATTGGGAACAATATATGACTGTTGAGTATGAATCTCTAATCAAGAACAAGACATGGAATCTTGTTCCCCTTCCTCTAGGAAATAACTTAATTGGTTGTAAATGGGTATATAAAACAAAGTTTATTGTAGAAGGTCAGATTGAAAAATATGAAGCTAGGTTAGTTGCAAAAGGTTTTAATCAACAAGAAGGTATTGATTATAATGAAACATTTTCTCCTGGTGCTAAAATGAATACAATAATAACCATTTTATCTCTTGCTGCATCTTATAAATGGGAAATACACGAAATGGATGTTAAAAGTGATTTTTTGAATGGTGAACTTAATGAATACATTAATATGCAACAACCCCCTAGATTTGTTACTGCTAAAAATTCCAACTTAGTATGTAAATTACACAAGTATTTGTGTGGTCTCAAGTAGGCATTGAGGGATTAGTATGATAAAATTGATCCATATTTCTTGAAGAATGGTTTCAAGTGGTGTATATCTGATCCATATCTATATGTTAATAAATTTGGTGATCATATTCACATTATTGTCTTATATGTGGATGATATTTTTATCATTGGCAGCCAACTTGTGTTATTTCAAAATATGAAAAATGTTCTTCAAAAGAAGTTTGAGATGACATATCTTGACATCTTGCACTATTTCTTGGGTCTTCAGATCTGACATATGGCCAATGGTATTTTTCTCTATCAGTCGAAGTATGCAACAAATTTGTTGACTCGTTTCCATATGAGTGATTGTAATCCCTCTCCCACACCATTTCAGTCTGGTGTTAAGTTAACTATGGAATGTACTACTCCTCTTGTTGATGCTACACTGTACTGTTATCTTGTGGGCATATTGATATATTTGACACACAGCTGGACCGATATCTCTTTTGTCGCCAGTCTAGTTTCTAGGTTCATGTAACAACCTCATGAAAGTCATTGGGACAATGAATTATGGTGTATTTTATTCGAGCAGTGCTACAGTTTCACTTCTTAGTTATACAGATTCTGATTGGGTAGGTGATAGTTCAGAAAAACGGTCTACTGCAGGTTATCTATTTCAACTTGGTTCAGGTCCATTTTCTTGGTCCGGTAAGAAGGTGAATACTCTTGCATTATCTTCTTGTGAAGCAGAGTACAAAGTAGCCAAAGAAGTAATTAAAAAAGTAGTATGGTTATGCCAAGTTCTTACAGAGCTTGGACTGATTCAAAAATCTGCCACAGAGTTAAGATGTGACAATCAAGGTGCAATACAACTTTCTTATAATTTGGTATATCACTCCAAGACAAAACATCTTGATCTTGATGCACATTATATTCAAGATCTAGTTGCAGATGGTACTATCTCTCTAACATATTGTCCTACTGAGCAACAATCAACCAATACCTTCACCAAATCCATGACAGAGGAAAAATTTGTACATATTCACTCTTTGTAGGAATATTATATAAATATATGATAAAAAGGAGAATTATATTATCCCACATGCAATATGTGGGAGTAATTCCTCCATATCTCTTGGTATATAATAATGCCAAGAGTGCCTCTTAAGGAATAACATGTGATCATCATCTTGTACTCTCAAACATTCTTCTATATTTGTATGGGGTAATTGCGGAGTTTCTCTCTTGTAAGATTGAAGGAGATTTATAGAGATAATAGAAGACAACCTTCCCGTGTACATAGCCCAATTGGGTGAACCACGTATGTCTGGTGTATTCTTTTTCCTTTTCTCTTTTTGTTATTATTATGTTTGATGTGTTGTTGGATTCATAGATAGGGGGTTAGTTTAGTTATCTTTCTATACCTATGATTTCTCACAATAGTCCCCCTCACACTCCTTTTGGATCTCAACCACCATATTCACACGGAAGTCCCAAACAATCTTCCGAAGGAAGTCCAAGGCAATCCACAAGGAGAAATATGGCTGGTGTACCAAGGGGACCGTGGCTTGCACCAGGAGCTATTGCAATTCTAGGTCCTTCTCATGATATTCCAAAGCATCCAGAAAGTTCTTACCCAAATTTGATCCTAATAACAAAGAATCACCTGAATATCATGTAAGAAAATTCATGTTGGCAATCAACCTGATGAGTGTACAACATGAAGATGTTGTTTGGAGATTATTTCCATACACCTTTGAGAGAAAAACATCTACGTGGTATTTTTCACTGCCACAAGGATTTATAACCAATTGAAATGATTTTCAAATTGCTTTCATTAAGACATTTGGTGAGAACAAAACCCTAACAACATTAGTGTTGGAATTGTCAAGAATCAAAATGTATCCCAAATTAAAAATCAGAGATTCTTGACATTAATGAACAAAATTCTTGAAGATTCTAGGCCTGCCAATAATGTAATCATTGAATTTTATACCGCAACCCTACCTTCTTCAATTGCAATTTTTTTCAAAAGAGACGGAAAAAACACATTAGCTAAGAATTTCAAAGAAACATTAAATGTAGAAAAAGAAATGATGAGTATTGCAGGCAAGGCACCAACATACGAGATTTTTTTTTTCACTCGCTAGGAAACAAAAAATAAGGAAAACCATACATGAATAGAAAGATAAATAAATTATAGATATGGATATCATTCAAAGAATAATAATAAAAAAACTCTCAAATGATATTGTAGATCTAAATAAAAACTCAGGTGAAAGATCATCCTATATAAGGCCATGGAAACCTCCTTTCAGAAGAAATACTCCACCTCCCAATAATTAGAATGCTCATCTTGAGGGAATATATCTTGAGGAATTTGATTGAGATCAATATTGCAAAGCACATAAAGAAAATCATTTTAAGAAAAAAATTCCAACATTCATAAACATATTCAAGGTTTTCACTTCAATGGAAGAAGGTCAAGCAAATCAAGAAGAGCAAGAAGATGACCAAACCTTCGAGTCATCAATTAATGTCACGTGGGATATTTCTCATGGAATAATATATGATGATGAAGAGGACTTAACTAAATAAATATGTGTTGCTCATACTAGAATTAAAGGTCCTCCTTCATCATTAGAAACACCAAGTACATCATCTCCCGTGAAGAAATCATTTTCTAAAAACAAAGTAATATCTAGTCAAAACAAATCAACTATGAATTCTAATATTTTAGATTATGATCTCATGGAAGATATGAAGAAGACTAGAGATAATATCTCTTTATATGAGTTATCAATATTAACCCAACAAAAAAACAAATTGATTCAAGCTTTACAAATCACTTCAGATAAGGAGAAAATGTTTCATAATTGTTCATCTAATGTTAATGCTGCTTTGATTGGAGAGAAATCTAGTTCACAAACACATCCCTTTCTTTTGATATTTGAGATCTTTAATAGAAATGTACATAATTGTTTGGTAGATTCAGGGGCTTCATCAAATGTTATGCAATACTCTGTTTGTAAAAAACTTAACATAGAGCCAAAGAAATCTACTACGAAAATTGTACACTTTGATAAATCAAATGTTAATGTTTTAGGAGAATAAAAAAATGTCTTAATCAGGTTAGCTTAAAATCCTAAAGTCCATCGTATCATAGATATCATTGTAGTTTCCATACCTAAAGCATATGGTTTTTCTTTTGAGTAGACATTGGTCAGAAAAACTTCATGGTTATTTTTCAATTGACTGGTCACATTTGTGGTTGCCATTTAATGGCCAGCCAAACCAAATAAAGGTTGAACATGAAAGACATATGAAGTATTCTGTCACATATTTAAATGTACCCAATGATCCAATTATGTTTACAAATTCGGTTTTGGGTAACTATTGTCTAGACTCTTACTTCAAAAACTTCTCTGCAGAAACTTCACCTTTTTTGGAGACGGGGTTGCATTATGAAATTATGGACTGCACTTAGATTTCTATACCAAATTGTACAAAGCTAGAAACTAGTGATGTAAATTCTGTTACAAATAAATATTTTTTGACTTTATATTTTGATGGCTCCAATTCTAGTGAGGGTACAAGTGTTGGTTGTGTCGTCAAAGATCTTACAGGAAACAAAACTTTGATAGCATGTAGATTGGAGTTTGATTGTACCAATAATGTGGATGAATATGAGGCTCTCATCCAAGGTCTTAAAAAAGCAATAGATCTGAAAGTTAAAGCAACAAAAGTTGTAGGTGATTCTAAAGTCATAACCAAATAGGTAAAAATTTCAATACATTGCATTTCCAATCGCCTAAGGAACTACCGTCATGAGGTATGGATTTTGATTGATAATTTTTATGCTTTTAACATTATTTATATACCTCAAATCTTCAATACTAATGCAGACTTGCTTGCTAATGTTGCTTCAAGATTAATCCCTTCAACAATTTTTTCTCCTAATAATTTTTTTATGGAATTTATTTTTAGGCCCTCGGTTCCGACAACATCACTAATTGGAGAATTTTCAACGACGATGATTAAATATTAAACTTTCTCATGCAGGAAGGTACTTGTAAAGGGTCTATTATTGATGAAAATCAACATGATAAGGAAATTAATGAGACTTCTGTAGAAACCTAACCCGATACAAAAATGGCATTCCTAAATCAATGGTTAGTTTAGAGAAGTTTTATGATCTACAAGATAATTTAAAGGAAAAACAAATTGTAAAACCAACAATTTCTCTATGCAATATGAGGTAATAAATTTAGGAACTGATCAAAATCCTCAAAACATTAATTTAGGAGTTAATTGTTCTCCCTCTGAACGAAATGCTTTTATCAAAATTTTCAAGGAGTACAAAGACATATTTGCATGAACTTATGAGAAATTAAAAGTCTATGATACTAAAATCATTCAACATGTCATTCCAACTAGGAAAGATGCTAAACTTGTGCAAAAAAAGTTAATAAAGATTCATCCAAATCTTGAGCTTCAAGTCAAGAAGGAATTAAATCAAATGTTACAAGTCAAGATTATCTTTCTTGTTAAGCATTACCATTGGGTCTCAAACTTATTTTTGGTAAGGAAAAAGAACAGGGATATTAGAATTTGTATTGATTTTTGAAATCTGAACAAAGCTTTAGAAAAAGATAATTATCATGTTCCACCTATGGAACAAATTTTACGTGTATCTGGTTCTGAAATGTTTTCTCTTTTAGATGGTTTTTTTGGTTATAATCATATTCTATTTTCACAACCATATCAAATTAAAACCACTTTTAGAACCAAATGGGGAACTTATGCATAAAGGAATATGCCATTCAGATTAATTAATGCATGGGCCACATTTCAAAGGGAAATGTATATTTCATTCATAGGATTAATAAACAAATCTATGGTTGTTTATTTGGATGATATTACAATGTACTCATGAAATAGAAATGAACATGTTGATCATTTGAGACAATTTTTTGATTGATGCAGAAGACATGGAATTTCTTTAAATCCAATGAAAATAATTTTTTGAGCAAGTCAAAGTAATCTCTTAGGTTTCATTATTTCAAAACTTAGAGTCATAATGTTGGCTTTAATAGTCATCCCAGAGAGTGGGAAGAGACTCAAAATTTAGAATTGGCTAAGACCCATGGCAAGGCAACAACAAGGCTCAACTACTCCCACAACCTGTCATTAAAGCTCTCCATGACAAGGGATTTATTCATCTGTATCAAGTTGCAGATAGGAATAGAACCACAATATGGAGGAAAGAATAGTAGGAGGCTCTGTAGTTGGGGTTGGATGAGGATTTTGTGGAGGCTTGGAATTCCTATACTAGAGCACTAAAACTAGGCCACATCCAACTTTCTGATAAAGAAGATGAGTTAGTCTCGAAACATAGTCCCTTCGAACTATACACCCCAAAAGCAAGATACACACAAATTCATTTAGATCATTTACATCCAGATACAACATGGTGGTGGACAGGGATCTGGAAAGTAAAATTCCCACTTAAGGCACGCCTTTTCCAGTGGTGTTTGATCAATTCAAAGGTCCCAACATGGGATATAATGAAGATGAGAGGCTTGGAAGGCCATGGTTGGTGTTCCTTATGTAAAGGTGTAGAGGAAACTAGCCTACACCTATTCCTAGTTTGTCCTTTCACCTGTCAAACCTGGGCCAAATGCACAAGTGCTCTCAGACAAGAATGTAAGTGGTAAGGCACATCCATTGAAGAGGCTTGGAAGTCTTGGTTGCAGGAGCAAAAAAATATTCACATTAAAGATTTACCTCTGATTATTAATGAGGGTATCTGGTTGGCCTGAAACTCTTCTATTTTCAAGGATAAAGCATCCATCCCTAAACAGATGTTTGCTCAAAGCCTTAGCATCCTCTCCTTTTTCCCATAAGAAAAAGAGGCCACACAACCAAGACACATAACAAAAGAATTGGTAGATCGATCGAGGCCTTGTGATTTCTTTGATGGTGCTTTAGAAAATGAGGGCTCTCACTGTGGGGGCAGAGAAATTATTTTCCTACCAGAGTCTCACTATTTTAAGCTCAAATAGGGTCTGGGACCGAGATCCAATAATTATGCTGAGCTCATGGCCCTAAAAATTTTACTTACCTTTGTCAGGGGAAAAGGGATTAACAATATTCAACTTTTTGGAGACTCAATGGTGATCATCAATTGGATAAGAAAAATTCAAAACTGCCATAAAATTAGACTCCAACCACTTCTTGCAAAAATTTTCATAATCTTGGATACTTATACAAATTTCTCCATTCGACATGTCTACAGGGAAAGAAATGAAGATGCCAAAAAACTCTCTAAGGAGGGTCTTCTCTTGGTTCATGGGCAGTGACACATTATAGAGACCAGAGATGGATTAGATTTTTCTTACTACCACATACCTTTCATTGAACAAAATAGATGGTTCGACCCTACTTCACAACATTAAAATACATATATACTTAGTTTTTTCCTGCTTACTCATTGCATGCCTCAGGCAATGACTACAAATCCTTTTTGGATGGAACTTCGTGGATACGTTGGATAGACTGTTTCAGTGGTTCACTCTCTTGACCAGTTTTGATTTTGATGTCTCATCATGCAAATTCTTACTAAATTGATTTTGTGTACATTCTATTGTACAAATGGTCTCTTTGTATAACCATAGGTTACCATAACTACTAAGTCTTAATTATATAATTAGATCACATCATTTACATAACCATCTCCCCAATATCTCCTTAAATATTTCAACTAAATATATGAGATCCACATCCTTAATATTTCTCCTTGTCCTCATATTTAACTCATATGTAGACATTAAGCTTGGTATACTTCATTACATTTATGCACTCATATACATTAAACATTATTCATATATCACAAGTATGAATTATTCCTTCATACTCCCCGTTAATGAAAACTTGTGATCTCTTCAACTGATCATTGAATTGGTCCAATCTTCAACATCTTATTATGCTTTGTATTCATATTTTGTCTTTGGTATTCTTCATTATGCAACTTCAATCTACTTCTTGTACTTGCATAGTATAAACATCATATTTGTTGAAGTTCATATAAAAAAGTTACCATCCACAATAATACATTGGTCGCCAGCTGATGTATCTGTCGGTTCTATAGGAAAATCTTTCATGTACATGGTTCATCAACCATTATTGAATAAAAAATCTCACACCTATACCTATAAATACCTTTGCATCATCATCAATCATCATCTTGGGTATGATTTGACTTACCCATACATCATGGGTTTTGGTGGATTACCCTCAACCACTACAACAAGTGATTCCTAGCTTATCATGAACCCTCCTTTGTCATGACAAGTGGTTTATGCTTACCACAAAAAACACATTAAATCAAGTGGTTTCTAGCTAACCACAAACCTTCAACATGCAAATTATGGGGGTACACTTGCCTCTTCACGACTTACATCAACAATGACTCAGGTACATACAACATGCCTCTTCATGATTTACATCATCATTTACTCAGATACAACATACTTATTTATACAAACATAGGACCAATATCATCTTTGTTTCCATCATTAAAAAACAACATTGTTGTTGCAGGATTCAATCCCCTTGCTGCTTTCACTGCTTCATTTTTCATCATCCTTTACTCTTTCCTCTTCAATATGCCCTCATATTTCACTTCTTTTGTTTATGTCTTAGATTCCTTCTTTTATCATCTACTTCTGTCATGGAGTCATCATCTTCATTAGTCTTATTTTTGTTGTCATCTTATGCTGTTATGGAGTCAACATCTTCTTCTCTCTTCTTCATCTGCTTCTTGCGTAATTCTTCTCAAAATCTACATAAAATTGTTCTTGTAGGAGGGACATCTCTGTCCAACAAGACACTTGCAATATTTTGTAATTACATTCTTACAAAATATGTTTCTTGTTGGGTTGCACAAAAACCAACAAGACACCTATGACCTTGGTTTGGAAAACTTAATTGACGTACCACTGTCATGACTTAATCTTCACTTTACTTTGACTCAGGATCTGAATTCAACTTATGACATGAATTGACATGATTTTTTAGGGTGTTGGGTAACACCAATCATGCACCCTTTTCATCATGATATTATTCATGTTCTCATTGGATTTTGCAAATAATTTATAATGTTAGAATGGCCAGTTCGAACATAGACTCAAACTTGTGACACTTTGAATGACAATGACACCTTAAAAATCACGACTCAATAAAAAACTGTACGACTTTACTCAACTTGAATTGGATTCTTTATTCTCAACATCGTTTGTGTGATTAACGAAGACCATCTTCTTCACTACCCAATTCATCAAATCGTTGGAAGAATAGTTCTTATAACTTTGTGTGCTTCCCAAAAACGAACAACAAGCCTCTTTTCCATATATTTTACCTTGACTTGGATTATTGTTGGCGAGTCACCTTCTTTCACTCTTCCTCTCGATCTGCAAGTGTACAATCCATGTCCATGCTTTTCATTGTCTGACCAAGAACAAATCCACAAGATAAACAATGTCCAGACCCTTTCGATGCAAGCAGTTTGACATTTGCAAGCAAAGACTTCATTGCCTTCATGTTTTCATGTAACTCTATAGGCTTGGGTATTGAATAAGCTGCTACTTCATCTTTTATATTTGTTGCACGAGAGAGTATCGAGGAAGCATATTTCATTTTCAATCTTTTCCTTTTGAGACCAATGGATTTATCGCTTCTACTTTGCAATTTTCATCCAAAATTTGGTTTATGGATTTGACTTCCATAAGGTAACAATAGGGAGTATATGGAATCGATTGTTGGCTTCAACGTATATTCTGCTCATGTCATGATCATATTTTTTCACTGATGTACACAAATTTCTCCACCCAATTGATATTCAAGCTACGATATGAAGAACAAAGAAGTTGCATCAATGTGGGGGGCAGGTGCTTGAAGATATCACCAAATGTATTCCAATTCCATTCACATGAAGGAGGGATGATCATCATCAACATAATCCATTCATTGATTGTAGAGGTAAAACAAAGGGAAATTGTGACTCCCAATCAACAACTCACACTTGCCCTCAAATCCTGACACGAATGATGTGCCATCCTGCTGGAGTTCAAGCCTTGAAGCATCCATACAAATGCAGTGCCTTGTCGATGAATGGACTTTGAATTCTCCATGTGATGACTACCACTCATATGATGGATTGATCATTTTTTTTTGAGCTTGTAGAGCTCTAAATAATTTAACACATCAAATTCTTCCTTCCTAAACATTCGCCAACTCAATTTTTGTGGGTCATTTCTTGAATGCAGTTGTACAACTGAATGGTATGCAACATGTACTTCTTTTTCTCCTCAAACCCTCAGTAATGGGAATCTCTCCCTCAAGAACGATGATATTTTCTCTCTCTGGTTTTTTCCACACACAGGAAGATGTTGATAATGTGATTTGCATTCTCCTCATTAGTCAGAATCCAAGTAAAAACCAACGTAGGAAGAGGCGGGATCATCCAGTCTTCTTACATCACAATAACTCTTCTTGCTCCACGTAGTAGCCTGGTTGCTCTGATAGCAAATGTTGGCTTTAATATCCAACAACAAATACATAAAAGCATATATTTAAGCAAGGGACACAAAGAATTATACTAAGAAACCCCGAAAGGGGAAAATATATATTACATCATAACATTATCGTGTATACATTCTATTGTACAAATGGTCTCTTTATATAAACACAGGTGACCATAACTACTAAGTCTTAATTAGATAATTAGATCACATCATATCCATAACGATCTCCACAATATCTCCTTAAATCTCTCAACCAAATCCATGAGATCCTCATCCCTAATATCTCTCCTTATCCTTATCTTTCACTCGTACATAGACATTAAGCTTGGTCTACATTTATGCACTCATATACATTAGACATTATTCATATATCACAAGTATGAATTATTGCTTCACATAATAGATCCTGAAAGGACTAAAGCTATTTCATGGATTTCTTTCCCTCAGAATAAGAAAAATATGCAATCATTGTTAGGAAAAATAAATTTTGTGAGGAGGTTTGTTCCTAGTTTTGCTAAAACAGTTAAGCCTTTACATGCTATGATTAAGAAGAATGCTTAATTTAAATGGGAATAGAAAGAAAGAGAATCTTTCAAATCTATTAAGGAATCAATTATTCAAGCTCCTACTTTGATGGGTTTATATTTTGAAAAAGAGTTTATTTTGTATACCTTTGCATCTGACTATTCTAGTGCAACTATTTTGACTTAGAAACATTTAGAGGGTTTTGAAGTCCCGATATATTTCATGAATTCATGATTACAAGACACATAGCTGAAGTATCCTCACATTGACAAACAAGCCTATGTTGTTTCCAAAGTAGTGAAACATTTCTGGTCATATATTTTTAAATCACATACAAAAGTCATTGTA
>ML810274.1:29933-44424 GCA_009831015.1 Picea engelmannii
ATATCACCTGGATTAGAGGGAAAGTCTTCCTGGGTCCACAGTTGGAGTTGAATAGTTTCCTGGAGGTGCAAGAGGATTGTGGATCAGAGGAGGGCAGGATGGGAGGGCTGGGAGTGAATGATTCTTCTATTCCTCTCTTTAGAAAGTTTCCAAACTATGAAGCTTGGTAAGAGTTTCTAGGTTTTTTTCAGGATAGGACTTTTATAAGAGCCTATTCCCCAACCCATTATTGTGCTCATGATTCTATATTTGACCTGTTTGGTTCTTCTCATGAGTTGGATAACTAGATTCCAAATTTCCTCACCAAGTGTGCAGTTATTTAGGAGGTGCTCTACGGTTTCTTCTTGTTGATAACAGAGATGGCAGATCGAGGGACCAATAAAACCCCGTCTTTGTATATTTTCCTAGGTTAATATCATGTTCTGAGGAAGGAGCCAGAGGAATGTTGAGATTTTGGACTAGAATTTCGATTTCCATACTATTGTCCAGATGCAGTCTTTTTGTAGAGTTTGAAAATTTTCCTGTAGAGTATAACCCTCTTTGAGAGTGAATTTTCCATGTGGTGTGTGTCCCCATCTGAGAATATCTAGATCTATGCTTAATTAGATTTGTCTTGGGATAGTTGCTTGCCTCCAGTGCTGCAGGTCGCAACCCATTGCTACTTGGAGTTCCTGATGGGTTAATTTCCATATTTGCCAGGGAGAGTTGCTGGGGATGTTTATCCACATATCTGCTACTTTGTGAGTGGAAATATCTTGTATGTGATTTTCATAGTATTGTATATTTTCTTCTGATTGGAGGAGTGGTAGTTGCTGCCAGGAATCTGTCCAGAATAGGGTGCTCTGGCCATTGCGAATTTCCCAGAAAGCGTGTTCCTGTATTAGTGGCCGATTTTTCCAAGCCGCATTCCAGATGTTTGAGCCTTGAATTTTTTCCTGCATCTTGATCAGATGGCTTTGTTGTGTGTTTGGGGCGTATTTTCATTTCTAAAGCTTTGCCCAATTTTCTGTTGGAGTTGTGATCCATCTCCACCAAATTTTAGCTCCCATGGGGTTATTTAATTTGCTAGGGTCCCGGAGGCCTAGACAACCTAGAGATTTGGGATTACAAACTTTATCCCTGCTGAGTAGGGCACATTTTTTGTTTGGGTTGTGGCCATGCCAAAGAAATTTCCTTTGCAAATTCCTTATTTTCTTTATGATGAATTGGGGGGTGACTAGGGGTGAGAAGAGGTAGGGAGGGATGGCTTGAAGGACTGACTTTAAGAGAGTGCTTCTAGCAAGGAGGTTGAGGGAGTGGAAGGTCCAATTGCTAATACGCTTGGATATGGAGAGGAGGAGAGAATCCCATGAGATGTTTCTGGTAGCCAATTCTGAGAGAGGGAGTCCCAGTTACTGAGAGGGCAGGGAGCAGACAAGAATATTCAGAAGTTGGAAATGTGATGTTGGATTGCATCAAACATGTTAAAGAAGAAGAGTTGCGATTTGGATAGATTAAAGATGGTGCCTGAAGCTTCACTGAAATCATTGAGGATGGACATTAGTTTGTTTGCTTCTTACACTGTGGGGGTGTTCAAAAGAATTGTGTCGTCAAAAAATTGGCTATGGGAGGCTACTGGCTGAAGCCCGTGAAGAGGAAGGCCTTGAAGGGATCCATTTTGAACTGAGGCTTTGATATAGCGACCTAGGCCTTCAACCATTATGACAAAAAGGAAAGGGGAGAGGGGGTCACCTTGCCTTATTCCTCTTGAAGGTGAGAAGGGTTGTGAGGGTGCACCATTGACAAGGATTGAGAAGAAGGTTGAATAAATGAGGTTCATTATCCAAGATATCCAGTCCTTGCTGAAACCGAAAGCTATTAAGACAAACCTCATGTACTGTCAACTTAATTTGTCAAAATATTTTGAAAGGTCAAGCTTTAGTAGCATACTTGGTGTACGAGTTTTTTTGAGTGAGTGGATGATTTCATGGATAAGATTGACACTATCCATGATTTTAATTCCTTCGACGTACCTAGATTGCTCCTTGGAAATGATGAAGGGGAGGATTGCCTTGATTCTTAGAGCTATGACCATGGAGATGATTTTGTAGATCACATTGCAGAGTGCTATGGGTTTGAAATTCTTCAGATTTGTTACCCTCTCTTCTTTGGTTATTAGGGTGAGGAAGGTGGCATTGAGTGCTGGAAGAACTTTACCTGAGCCGTGTGATTCTTCAACCAACTGCCACACTTCATCCCTTAGCATTGGTCAACAAGAGTGGAAGAAGCTTGTTGTGAAGCAATCTGAGCCTGAAGCTTTTCCCGTGGGTAAGTCCTGGATAGCTTGATCCATTTCTGCCTATGTTATGGGTGTCATGAGGGCTTCATTATTTTCCTCGATGATTAGAGTTTAGATGTTTTGTGTTACCCTCTCTATTGCAGAGGTGTGGTCCACATGGGGTTCTGAGAGGAGATCATTGTAGAAGCTTGATAGCTTGTGCGTTATTTCTTGATGAGTTAACAGGGTGGTGCCATACGAGTCTTATAGATTCATGATACAGTTGATGAAGAATCTATGGATCATGGAGCGATGGAAGAATTTGGTGTTTTTCTCTCCATCTTGGAGCCATTGAACCCGAGATTTCCGTGTCCAAATAATTTATTCTTGCTTGTATGTTTCTTCCAGTTTCCCTTTAATGTTATGTTCCTCCTGTTGATAATTTATTGTGTGCCCGATATTAATGATTTTCTCCTGAAGGTCCTCTAGTTTTTGTTCCAGCAGTTTCCTTTCTTGGAAGATATTCCCGAAAAATTATTTGTTCCATTTATGCACCTGTTGTTTGAAGTTTTTTAGCTTTGCTGGAAGCAGTACATTTTGGTGCCCTTTTGGATTTTCGATCTGCTCCACCAATGCTGAGCTAGCTCTTGGAAGTCCAGGTGGGAGAGCCAAAATTTATCAAATCTGAAGGGTTTGAGCTTGGGGGTGGAGGTTGTGTCAACCTAGAGCTGAACGATCCAGTGGTCCGACCATGCCTTCAGAAGGATGTTGGATTCTACCAATAGGCCTTCCAAAAGGAGAGTTTTTGAGATAAGGAAATGGTCTAGCTTGTAGGCTATTTGTTAGTGCCCTGATCGCTTGTTGGTCCAGGTGTAGGTGCCATTTCCATTCTCTATGTCAACCAATTTGAGGTGATCTATGAGTTCCTGGAATTTTAAGCTGTCCTGTTCCAGACGTCCCCCCCGCCTCTTTTTCCCTCCAGCATGAGAATCATATTGAATTTGCTGCCGATTATCCATCATTTGTGCTTAGCTAGAGTGCCTAGGTAAGCCAGAATTTGAAGAAAGAGATCTTTGTCTTGGATGTTCTGCGGTCCATAGGCATTGGTAATCATTCCATTCTTGTCCAAACCAATGGCTCGATAGTGAGCTGTGAGAGTGCTTGGAGTAGAGAAGCCTTGGTCTAGGATAAATGTGGCAGGACTCCAAAGGATGGCAAGGCCCCCTGTGGCACCTTTCGAATCTGAGTGATAGGAGTCACAGTTGCGCTGACATCTTTTAAGTATATCTTCTGCGGTTTGCCCCGTGCATTTTGTTTCTTATAACCGAAGAATATCAAGGTCTTCCGTCTTGATGTAGTTTTGAAGAATCCTTTGTTTGGATATCCCATTTAGGCCTCTGATGTTCCAGGTTAGGATCTTCATTATTAACATTTTGGTGGGTGGGAAAAGGAGCTCTCTGAGAGCCTTTGTATATGTCCCGAGTTGATCATATAATTTCTTGCCTCTTTTATTAGCCGGTGTGCCGATTTTCTTCCACGTATTTTATTTTCCTTTGGGTGTCTTCTTGGGTCTGGGTTTGGGTCCACAATGATGCCAAGTCTCGAGGTAGCTCCTGCTGATGAGTCCAGAAATACCTTATGGACTTTTTTTGAGCTAGTCTTCTGGTACGGTTTGTAGATATTTCTTGTTGAGTGCCTCTTCTAGTCTATCTAAGTCAATTTTGGCTAGGTCTTGCTCATCGATTTCCATGATTTTGTCTTCTTCCCTTTCTGGTTCTTTCCCTGAGTCTGGAAAATCCTGAGGGTCTGCTTGGTTATCTTGAATCAGGTGCACCTGTGGCTGATGATCTTCCTTGTTATTGTTGTGATATTTTTCTGCCACTTTGTGTGGGTTCTCCACCTCGTCTACCTTTGGGAGGTGGTTAAGGGCTTCAAAGGAGTTGGTGTTGGGGTTCTTTCTTCCATTGTTGGTGGTGGGTTTCTTTTGCATTTGTCTTCTACGATTTTGAACCTGGGTGAATCCCTCCTTTGGTTTCTCTTCAACTTCCGTCTTGGGGGGGCATTTAGGGGGAAATCTCTGAATAGGTGCCCATGTTCATGGCACTTCCGACATCTGAAGGGAATGTGTTTGTAGTCTATGTTTTGGGCCCATTCCTCTTCCTGGTATTTTAAGGATACTATGCCTGGAAAAGCTTTGGATCTATTCATACAGACACATATTCTTGCATAAGAGGTGTATTTTCTCTGTTTAGTGGCTTTTGAAGACTTGACATGTTTGCCTAGGGTGTTACCAATGCCCATTAAAATTTCTTCTAACCAGAACTCTTGATGTAGGGAGTAGAGGTGAATCCATACCGGTGCAAAGGAAACATTTTCCATTTCAGGGCAAAAGCGGTCTGTCCAGAAGCACAGGTAGAGACCTACAAAGTTATAGAAGTAAGGTCCCCCTTCGAAGATGCATTCCTTGTCCTCCAGGTTATAGAATATGACTGTGAAGAACCCTTTGGAGCTTATCTGGAGCTTGTAGTCTCCTTTGGGGTTCCACCATGCCTTGATCCAATGGGATAAGTCTTTTTTCGAGGGCCAGAGGCCTAGGAATTTGCCTATGAGGGCATGGTATATCATGAATTGTGCATGATACCCTATTCTGGTAGTCTTGATGACGTATCTCAGTGCAACCAGAGCTTGGGGGATACATTTTCTAGGTATCCAGACTCGAGCTACTTTTGGATGTGAAGATTCAACATCCATATTTGTTCCTTTGCTTGCATCAGTCTCTTCTTGGAGGTATTGTTCTTGCAAGTGCAGTGGTGGTTCAAAGGAGGAATGACGCACGTGTGAGTTCTCTGGTTCGTTTACAACAACGTTGTGATAAGAGGGGGATTTCACCCCCCCGTCTGCTCTCATTCTGCTGTGTCAGTCAGAGCTGCAGAGTAGTACGTGATAGTCGGGAACATAGGAGGTCGATAATGGTCAGGGTAGAAGGTCGTCTGATGCATGAAACCCTAAACCATGAATGATTCAATCAGAGCTCTCATGTCCAATTTGTCCAGTTCCTAGTTAACATAGTATGTTTTTCCACCTTATTTTCAAATGTGTAAACTGTCATTTCCTCCATTAATGCTTCTGAGGGTTGTTGGTTAATATGCAATACACAAATTAAATCCTATATTGCAATGAAATATGAGCCTTTAAACGTCTATTAAATGCACATTACACACTTCATTTTCATTTTTTTTCTTTGCGCATTTCTCTAGTGTTTCTATAAGGAAAGTTACTTTTTCAATTTAATATCAGGATTGAAAGCTACAATATTTTACATAGTTTTCATTTCTAGTTAGTTTAACTGTTGATCCTAATTTAAAATTTCAATTTATCTTTAAAATAGGAATCAAGTCTTCATTTAATTGTTTCTTTTGAAATGCAGGTTCTTTACAGACAAAAATGACCAGGAAAGTGAAATCAAAGAAACAAAAGGTTGAGGAGGATGAAGAAGAAAAGAACCCCAATTCTACCTTCTACTCAGATATGTCTTATAAAATTGGCATCAAGAATTGCATGGTGTGGAGAGAAATTTTGAAGATGAAGATAAAGAAGATGCTCACGACTTTGAAGACATCAAGAAATCCAACTTGCACAAAGTAGCTACCAGACCAACCATTTTTCCGTACTATGACATGGTATGGTAAACAATTTCCCATACTAATACTAAAACTTGTACACTTTTTAATTCTTCTCGTCAAGTCATTGGGTATTTTAGGCATGATGATATTTTTAACATGTACAAGCTAAAAACAGAGGGAGTTAGACCGAATGATTTTTTTTATAGAAGAATTTCAAGCTAAAGAAGTAAATGGGGAAGACATTCAAATGGATGATTTAATTAGAGAATGGTGGTACGATCCTCCTTCATTCAAAGTCAATTTTGATAAACTATACTCCATTCAACATCTTAAGAAACCACAATTGTAGCAATTATTATGCTATGCATGTTATATGGTGAAAATGATTCACAACTACTCAAGTTGGGTTGGGATCCCCTTTTACATTAGGTTCAGAAAGGGAAAATCTTCAAGTGGGCTCACATACTTTCAACTAATATTCAACAAGTTGTGAAGAACTCACAAGAAGCACCACCAGGGTTTTGTCAAGGGTTTTTCATGTCTGGTTATTTAATAGATGTAGTTTGTGCCAAAAATCATCTTCCAATGATGTGTTGGAATTGGTCAATCACCCAGGATCCACTACACATTTATTATTCAAAATTGTGGGCTATCAATTGCAATAATTATTTTCATAAAATTTGTGACAATTTCATGAGCCCTTTGTATATTCTATTGAAAAAACAACAACTCCTAGGTTTACACAAGAAGACATGAATGCAATAAAAGAAATAGGAGATTGGTTTTTAGATGAAGAATTTTCTTACATTAGGATATATGGGTGTGAAGGAGCTCCTCATTTTCTACCAATTTATGTCCCAAATCAACTTGCACTTAGAGAAGTAACATATTAAACAATGGTTGTTGGTATTGCTACTTATTTATCTAAAAATCAAAAGAAACAATGACATTCTTTTCTTATTTTATTAGGAATTTATTGTTTATTAAATGGAAAACATGCATTGAAGGAAGCAAACCAACTTGGAAATATTTTGTTAGCATGTGGAAATTTTAAGAGGCGTGACCTAAAAGGTCTTGTCAAAAGACACTACAATATGATAAGGAATGTCAAAATTTATGTGCATGAAGATTCTCCATTTGATATCATTTTTTAAAGACCTCACAATTATCAAGAAGTGGTCAGGAGAATTGAAGAGATTAAAGACAATCCTAAAGTGTCGGAGTTTTTAGCCTTTCAACTCAACAGGAAAAATTCTTTTCTTAAGGAGAAGGGTGAAATGCAAGGAAATACATAAGAAAAAGATGATCCACTTGAGAGTGTTCAATCAGAATTAGAACGAAACAAAGATAATCCTCCTCAAAATATGCATATTGATCAACAAGTCACCAATGTTCAACCATAGAATCAAGAAGGAGTAGACAAGAGAACATGACAAAGGAAGAGAAAACCCATCTTATGATGTTAAGAAAAACACATGATTACAAAATCCTTCAAAGTTTGTTGGGGGAATCAAGGAAAACAAACCTGATCAAAGTACTGAGCATACAATAACTATTACAGTTTCTTCAACAATTTATACTACACTAATCACCACTCTTCTTGGTTAGTCAATGTCTACAACATTAGATTTAGATAGTTTTGAACCAATGGAAGAAGCTGTTGTGCATTTGAGAAATTATACTTTTGACAGCTAAAAGAAAACCATTATAAAAAAGAAAGCAAGAAATAGGAAAATAGAACTATCTAAAAAAGACCCATAAGAACATGTGCTAATTTGGGATAAATCACATTTAAATGATGAAGAATTTGATGAGGAAATATTTGATGTTTTAGGAGATTTTGCTGATGCAAATAAATGGTTAGTTGGTAACCTCATTCCCAAATTAAGAAAAGTAAAGAAACAATTTGCATAGCTACGAGAGAAGTTGAAAACTCATGAATCATTGTTGGTTGAAGAGCATCAACATCATATAAGTAAGCTCACTGAAGAAAATAAATCATATGTTTTATCAGTCTATGACCTCCAAAAAACTGAAGTAGCTTCTATCAAGGAAGAACATGCCAAACAATTAATTGTTCTTCAAGAAGAACAAAAAGGAATTTCTGCCAAATATCAAGAACAAATCAATTCCTTAAAGCCTCATATTGAGGAATTGAAGGAGAAACAAAGTAATGCAAAAGACCTTAAAGTAGATGTCGTTGTTATTAATGTCAAGCTTGATTATTGTAAGGAAATGTTTTATGGTAAGTTAAACGAAATTAAGCAACAACATGATGAATTTATTAAGTTTACTAATAGAGTTCAAGCACAAACAGAGGAGGAGGAGAATGCCCAAGAAAATTTTGATAAAATTAAAATGTGGGAAGCAAAGAATTAGAGTGTGCCTAAAACTGTTTCAAGAATCACTAATAAGAAAAATATTCAAATTCAAGCTTCATTAGATACCTGGTTTAGCAATTGCGACTTTTCACAAGATTTAAAGAAACCAATAAGAATTGTTCGAATCTATTGGATTTAATTGTAGATATTATTGAAGATCATGATATGCCTCATGCTCAATTTCTTGGTCAAATAGTTCGCTGTCAAATTGTCTTAGATATGTTAATCATCAAAAGAAGTCACATGCTGATATAATCACTCAACTTGATTTATGGAATATTGATGCAGTCAAAGAATTTATCTCTAGGCCTATAGAGAATTCAAACTTAATTGACTCATTCCTATCAAAGTTCAATACAAAGGATAAAGGAATTGCCAAGAAAATTTAATGTTGCAAATTGAATGAGGATATTCCAAGTCTACCTCTAATTTCACAAATGATAGAAAAAGTTTACTTTATGGAAAGCATTGGTTAAAGAGCAAGAGGGTAAAGTTAACAAAAAGTCTACTGCTAGTGAAGAAGATGATTCTTCTTAAAACAAAAAATGAGGAACTACTTTTCTATTTTATTGAAATTATTTGAAAGAAAGGAGGAAACTGTCCTTAGTTTTAGAATTTGAATATTATTTAATGTAATCTATATGAGGAGAAATGGGTTGGAAACTTTGTACTTAGACTTGTTAATTTTATCAATTTGATTTAATATTGAAGACCCAATCTTTTGGCTCATTTCTGTTTGATTAGATAGATAATTGTATGATCACACTTCCGTGAATTATGCAATTTATTTTATTTAGGTTAAAGTGAAAATTCTTTCCATAACTCAGTTAAATTTGTCAATTGATTGCATATTGTGTATTAGAATGCACTTTTGTTATCAAAATAAATCTTTATATTGTTAGCAATGGATGTATTTATGATGCAGGAGCATCTCTCCACGTCAGCCAGCCAACCAGCCAGCCACGTCGAGCGCGTGCATTCAAGCTGAAGAGAGGCACAACCTCATTTGAAATTTGGATTGAATGTAATTAAATGCTTAGGCTGGTGAGCTATAGAAGCCGTGCCTTTGTGCAGGCGTTAGGTATATCGGCCTTTAATGTGTGTAATGGCTGAGATCTAGATCCGATTCTGGACTAGACAACCCATTCAATGTAATTGAATAGGGTAGGTAGGTTTGGAGGGAAGCGCTCTAAGAGTCCCTCAGGTAAAAGAGATTTGAGAGATCTCATTTGAAAAAGATTGTAATGGTTGTAAGAGTAGAGCTAGAGAGAGCTCGAGAACACCTTGTACAAATATGCATTTTCCATTGTTAATATAAACATAAGCAGTTTTTACTGCACATGTTTTGTGTTATATGGATGTCTGTGTGTGTTCTTTATGTACGTTGTAGATGTGTGTGGTGCATTTGCAGGGAGTTTGTGTGATTTCAGGCGAAGGCCTTTGAGGTTTCATGCCGGGAGTGCGTGACAGAGTACTGCAGTCTCTGAATACTAGTGCACTAAGGATGCACTTCTGAATACTGTGGGTTCAGACAAAGACGTGTTGCGGCACATGAACTGGAGTCATCAGCTCAGGAGAAGACCTCAAGGTTGCTGAATATCTTGGAGGCAAGGCTGTGTGGGAGAAGACATAGTTGCAGACAAAATCTCTTTGGAGGAGTTCTGTAAAGGCTCTCCCAAGTGGGCATTGAGTACAGGCACAAGGTGCAGTTGGAAGAACTCTGCTGGGAGTTGAAGAAGAAGACAGAAGCTCTGAGGAGTTCTGTAAGCTCTGCTAGGTGGGCATTGAGCCAGTGCAAGGAGTGCACAGAGGAAGGAATTTTGTTGAGAAGTTCAGGAAGAAGAAAATAGAATCATTGAGGATTCTGTAGAGCTCTGCCAGGAGGGCATCGAACAAGTGCAAGGAGTGCACGAAAGGAGACAGAATTGTTGAATGTTCTGTGGAAGGATACTCTGCCAAGAGGGCATCGAGTAAACGTGTAGACAGGCACAGAGGAGAAAAGAACTCTTTGAGTTCTGAAGTTAGAGGAAGGGTCCGCTGAGGGAACCTTCTCAGGGTTATTGAACATCCTGAAAGCTAAGCCAGAGGTTGCTGGAGCAAAAGGAGCCAAGAGGGCATCTAAACATTCTCCATATGTGGGAGAAGAAAGATCAAATCCCTTAGGGGTCTGAGCATTTGAGAATCTCAGGAGAGCACAATAGCCGTCGGATCGGTGGAGGAGAGAGATCTAGACCGTTGATTTCCATGTCCAAGAGGAGCTCAGGAGGAGCCTATAGAAGGAGGAGACCGTTAGCCGTCGGATCTCACTCAGAAATCCCGTAAGTCGTTAGATCGAGAGGAGTTGCACAAAGTTTAACCTCTGGAGTAGGCGCACAGAAGAAGTGATCTGAGCCGTCAGACCTGGAGCAGAAATCTCGATAGCCGTCATATTAGATAGGAGCTGCACGAGGTTTAGCCATCAGAAAATCGGGATTCTCGAGGGAAAGAGAATTGAGATATTCCAAGTCTCGAAACACCGGAGTGATCTGGACCGTCTGTTAGCAGAGACACGTGGCGGAGATCGAGTGCCATATGTACTGAGGTGCATTGGGAAATTGACATTCCTGTGGACAAGAGATCGGGGAAATCCAGGTCGAAAACCCCGGCATAATCTGAGTCATTCGTTCAGAGGGACAGGTGTCAGAGATCCGAAGAGAGTCGGCATAGTAGTCATCAGGAAATTGGAGTTCCTGAGGACAAGGAAGTTGGGACATCGAAAGTCTCGAAATCTCGGAGGAATCGAGACCATCCATCTGGAAGGGACACGTGGAGGAGATCGACGTCATTGGGAAAGGGTCGACAAGGAAGCCGTCCATCGGTGTTTGGTCCATCGGGATATCAGGAATCCCATGGACGTGGTGTCTAGGTCTTTTGAAATCACGAATCGTGATACCCTGATGAGTGGGGGGCTAGTTGTCATCACATTAGGGATGAGGAAAGAGCCATAGTGAAATCCAGCTATTAGTGCAACGGAGAGTCAGGATTCGAGGAGTTGGGAATCCCGTAGACATATGAAATTGGGCATTGGAAACCCCATAGCCCTGAAGGGAGACAGGACTATGATCACGATAATAGTGGTCGCATTGGCCAGGGCTTATCTTGGAGGGATAAAGCACGTCGGGAATCGGAGGATCGCGGATCCAAAGGAAGTTTGCAACTTAGCATTGAAAAGTCCGAAACCCCGATGAAGAGTATGACTGCGGTCATATACGGGGAGGTCAGATGGACCAAAAGCTAAGGTAGAAGAGGTGCGCATCGGTGAAAAGGAGCTCATTGGTGATTGAGGATTGAAGAGTACAGTGACTCTCGATAGTGGGAAGCTCGAAACCCCGAACCCCGATATTGAGTCGGGGAAAAGTCACGGTAAAGTGCAGAAGGCCATGAAGGGAGTTAAAGGACCTGTGGATCGGGTTTTAGCAGAGGATTCTAGCAGGAGATCTAAAGAGCTAATTCGGCTCAACAAAAGTGGATTTGTTTTGATCGATCCTGTGAGCGGGCGAGGAGTTGTCGGAGGAGGTAGCTCGCGCCTGTGTCAAGTGGTATCAGAGCAGGTTCTTGTCTGTATATTTTAGGCAAGAGAGGCAAGAAGAGGAAGAGAATACTCTGATACACATCAAGTGGTATCAAAGCAGGAAATTCATCTGTATATTGCAGGTGAAAGAAGACAGAGTGATGAGGGCTCTGTGACAATTGTTTGCAGGTAGTAAGAAGTCGAGAAGATAGTAAGGGAGACTGTAGGATGATGAAGCTGGTAGAACTCTTAGTGCGGAGTGACAGCAACAGGATTGCTAGGAGAGCAGACGGAGATAACACCATGGTTACTAAAGGCCATATGCATGCTAGGAGGAAGAGCCAAGCATAGAAGCTTGATGAATTAAGGGCAGATATAGAAAATCTTGTATTGAAGATACGACAGGATAAGGAGACGAGATGGGTGTATGAATGGCCCATGAAAGAAGCCAAAATAAAAATGACCAGTCAAGGAGTTGATGGTCAGAAGATAGTGGAGTCTGTTAACAAGATGGTTGAGGCACGTGAGCCAGAGACTAGGAGAGGTCTCGATGATGAAGAGGATGAATTGGGATCGGCTGAGGATATCAAGCACTGCCATGAGAGCTGAGTAGAAATTCCCGTTTTCCAAGAGGGCAATGAATTGAGGTCACTGCGGGATCTCACGGACTATCAGGAGGACAGCTAGGGAATTTCACATTACCAGTTGGGCAATAAAAGGAGATCGCTGCGGGATCTCAAAGACTGCCAGGAGGGCAGCGGAAGCATCTCAGACTACCAGGTGGGCAGAGATGAGCATTCGAGGCTATCTGAAAGTCTCGTGGACTTGGACGTGAGTTCAATTCAACAAGGGTTGCTGATGAAGATGGGATCGGTTGATCTCATAGTCTTCTAGGAAGGCAGCAGAGACATCCCATATTGCCAGGTGGGCAAGGATGAGAAGATGAGTTGGGATCAACCCGAGAAGCTGACATAGTAGATGAGACTGTCTGAGGGTCTCATAAATCCAGAGATGAATTTAGATCAGCAGGTGCAGTTGAAAAAAGAGGAGGAAAATCAGGATGATATTCTGATGATTGGGGGAATTGGAGTATTCCTACCATGTGCCCAGGAGGAGCCATAAATCAGTGTTGCATATGGTGCCACAGTAGAACAATCTCAGTGGATGATGACTGTCAAGGAGGAATTGGAGAAGACTTTGGAAGCTGCCCAAGCAGAAGAAGAAAATGATCATTCTGAGGAGTGTCTCAACATATTCAACCAGGAAGCTGAAAGAGCTGTAGCATTGGAGCTAGCAACAAAGGAAGCCAAGGAGCAAGCAGGTAAAGTTATCACTCCATGGGAGATGGAGCTAGAGATGTTGGAGGATTGGTTGAAAAATCCAAGGCCAGCAAGAGAACTGATAGAAGTTGAACTATCAGGGAAGGTGACTGAACAACAAGTCAGTCAAAGGGAGACTGCAGAGCTGAAGTCTGCAGTAGAGTGGCAACTTGAGGCCACCGATGAAGATGAAGAAAATGGCATGGGAGATCATAGCGATCTGCCCAATTGCAGAAAATTTTTGTTGCTGAGGAGACTGCATGAGCAGAACCAGCCACTGAAGCAGCTGGATACAATGATTGAGGAGATCAGAAGGCTGATGTTAGGGTCAGTAGAGACTGCCAGTGAGGAGCAGCTGAGCAAAAGGAAAGAAGCAGTAGCAGCGGTGCAGCAGAAACAACAGCAGCAGCAGAATGGGGCAGATGGGAAGCTCCAGATATTTGTTTGGGATCTGGGAGGATTTCCAACCACTTAGAGGGGAAGCACATGAGAAGGAGCTCATGGTTTTGCAACTAAGGAGTTTGATGCAGGAGCATCTCTCCACGTCAGCCAACCAGCCAGCCAGCCACATCGAGCACGTGCATTCAAGATGAAGAGAGGTGCAACCTCATTTGAAATTTGGATTGAATGTAATTAAATGCTTAGGCTGGTGAGCCATAGAAGCCGTGCCTTTGTGCAGGCGTTAGGTAGATCAATATTTAATGTGTGTAATGGCTGAGATCTAGATCTGATTCTGGACTAGACAACCCATTCAATGTAATTGAAAAGGGTAGGTAGGTTTGGAGGGAAGTGCTATAAGAGCCCCTCAGGTAAAAGAGATTTGAGAGATCTCATTTGAAAAAGATTGTAATGGTTGTAAGAGTAGAGCTAGAGAGAGCTCGAGAACACCTTGTACAAACATGCATTTGCCATTGTTAATATAAACAGAATCAGTTTTTCCTGCACATGTTCTATGTTATATGGATGTATGTGTGTGTTCTTTATTGTTATCACTGAAATTTCGTCCGCACATGGTGACAAGAACTCCGCATCGTCAAAACATGAATGAATTCATTCATGGCACATGATTAATTCCATAGCATTGCAAAAGGGTAAAAAACTATACAAAGTAACCAAAAATTGAAGGGCGCTTTATAGAATCTGAGTGCGCACGCAGATGCGTGGAACAACAATGTACAATGTGCACATATGCGCACGATGCGCGACTGTTTGGTGAACAACCCGCGCACCTGCTAAACGACGCATTTATTGAAATTGGTCGGCCTCCCAACCACTAATGGATCAGCTCCCAAGCCGATTTGACATCAAATCTGAGCTGAATCCGCATGGTAGGCTGGTCAAAGACCTAATTGAGCCCTAAA
>ML810274.1:46265-63676 GCA_009831015.1 Picea engelmannii
ACATAGGGAGATAAAGGATAGTAACGGACCACATGTCCACATGCTAGTTTCCTAGGGCTTTTAAAATTCCGCAAGGTTGTACCAATGACATCTAGCTAATTAGGTAATCAAACTCTTGTAAAGGACCAAGCAACGTCCACATGCTGCAAGGTGATATCTAAAGAACTAAAATTTGGTACACTTTCACTCACACATAAAAGTCACTTTTTCACTCACATAGCCTCGTCTCAAAACGTGGTGGTCTAAGTAGGTTTCCTCCAAAGGGATTCTGAAAACACCCCATATTTTCTTGATAAGTCTATCCACTCCCACTATTAATCAAACGAGGTTGGTTTTCACCCCCAGCCTCACAAAACAACTTCATCTAAAATCTTTCTAACAACTCACTAAGTTGTCCTCCACAGGAGGTACCAAAAGAAAATTTTAGTCTAGGTAGGATTTCGGGGGTAGGCATCCAAATAACCCCCCGTTATCTGGTTTTCACATTTTCAAAACATAGAAGTTGACAAATAGGGAACTTCAAATCCTCCAAGTCCAATGTTACAATCACCATAAGGAAGGGAGATACCCGTGAAGGGTCGAAGGCCGAGGTCCAGTTGTGCGTCCCCCCTTGAGGCACCCACCTCTTGGACGGGATCCAACTCGTGACCCATTTCTTAGGCCGAAAATCTAAATGCCGCACTTGGACCGAGGTACCTAGTGACCAACTTTAGGACATCTACCCAGGTGGCGGTTGTGGGCTGAAATCGCACCATGATTGGATTTTGTGTGGCTATTGGGAAGTATCGCCAGATATTTTGGGATATTTCCCCCTCTACCCCTAATTATAACCAGTTATTTCATCCTTCACTAGTGTCTCTTCTGGTGACTTCAGACCCCACTATTGAGAGCTATTGGAAGGTCCGGTGCTATTTGAGAGGAAGGACGTTACGTCTTCTAGGAAACAAGCATTTTCTTTCGTTTGATTCCCCCATGCGGACAAAACCCTCTTACCCACATATATGTTTCTTTCTCATTTATGTATGATGCACATCTGATTACAGTTTGACTTTGATGTATATATTGTGTAAAACAGTCACAAAAAAGACTCTTGGTTCTATATTTCTCTCATCACTTGTTGCACACATTTCACACAATTAGTTTGACATCATAGGGGAACCACAGAACCCCCGTCATTCACGACGCTTGCTCAACCTCCCTCCTATCTTAGGGGGAATATCTGGTCATATTCATTCATTGGTACCTCCTTCACACACTCCTATGAGTGCTACCATCCTAGGATCAACTTTGCTTGGTTCTATCTTACTTGGGTCCACTTCCCAAGGTCATCCGTCCACTAGCTCTCCTTTTCACGGAAGCGGGGGACCCACTTCCTCTCAAGGAGGGAGCACCAACCCACCTAGTCCCCATCAAGGGTCAGGTTCACAACACACCATGGTTAGAGCTAACCCTGCCACCACACTACAAATTCCATACTTGGCCTCTCTCAACATACCGGATCTCACCAAGCTCACCAATGATCCTATATTGCATGACACCACATGGCCTGCAATGTCAACCAAACTTCCTTCAGACATACCAAAGTTTGAAGGGAAGGTAGGGGATGACCCCGCCAATCATGTCATGACCTTTCATCTATGGTGTTCTTCCAATAGCATCATGGACGAATCTATCAGACTGCGACTATTTCAATGCACACTTACTGGCCCATCAGCCAAATGGTATGTCGAAGAAAAATCAGGGTCCCACACGACCTTTGAATCCTTGGCCAAAGCATTCTTAACTTTCTTCCAATTACCCATCCGCCATGAAAATGGTCTAGAACTACTGTTTAACTTCAAACAGACCTCATCCACCCACATCACTGACCACATTCATGAGTGGCGTACGTGATGTAGTTTGTGTAAAGAAGAAACCACCAAGCAACAATGCCTCGACTGGTTTCTTAGATCACTTGTCGCTCTCCTTGGAAAGGATGTCGCTTCCACCTTCCCTCAATCCAAAGAGGAAGCCATCAGTAAAGCCCAACAATATGACCTCATCTACACATAGTCAGGATACTTATACATGGTACTGCCTGATCTACCAAAACCTGTGTCATTTGGTCAAGACAAACTTGGGATGTCTCACTCAGCAGACGGACTAATAGGTGCCACCACACACCATAGTCCACAACCCCAACCACCACCGATGTATGGAACACCTCAATACCCACCAGCATATGGGGGCACGTCTTATTACCCCCCACCCCCTTATCAATAGCCGTATCCTGTTGCTATACCTCCACCCATCAGTGGACCACCACCGACACCCCCCATACATCCACCTCCTCCAACCACTAGTAGTACTCCCTCCACATCATCTTATAGTACTAGTGAAAGCACTATGCCTTCCTATGTACCTTATGGAGTGGTACCAACACAGAATCCATACTTTCCCTTTCATGGTCCTCCCCAACCCATGGCTCCCCCACACCCTCATACAGGGGTAAATTTTGTTCAACCCTCTGCTGCTCAACAATACCAAAATTTTGAGCATTTGAACACAACCAACCCCACTCACCCTTCGAACAATGACAAGAGGAAAGGAAGGAACAGGAATAACAATAACCCTGGTCAAGGCGGGAATCAACCCCCACAGCATCAACCCACTGGGGGCAACCAGAACCAAGGGAACCAAAACCCCCAAGGGGACAATAACAACAAACGCGAAGGGTGGAATAATGTTAAAACCATCCACCCTTGTGCTCTTTGTGGCATGTTCGGTCATTACACCCACCATTTCCCCCAGATCACTGATTTCAAAAGGTTGAAAGACTCTGGAAGCCTCCCCCCTTCTCCTGTGCAACCTACCCCGCAGTAGGCACAACAAAAATATGCGCAACAACCCCCTCCCGCCGTACTACAAAATCCTATCCCACATCAAGGTGTGATAAACACCCAATAGGACACACAACATCCCCCACCTCAGGTGGGCCAATACCACAACCCCAACAATCCAACAGACCGAACGATTCTCCTCACCAGTGAGGAAGAAATCCTTCTGCAAACACGGAATCATCAGTATCCAGCTGAGTCTACTCCTATCTCTCCAGAGACAAACCCTCCACCAACGGGACCTCCGTTGGTGATCCCTCGCCCTTCCGCTGAACCACCACTATGCATCCCTCACATCCCATTGCGTAGGAATGTCCACAACCCTCAGGCTAGGGAAGCACATAATTATAGCTTGGTAGATGACTTAGCACAATCCCCGGATGCCATGTCAGTTTTGGAAGTCCTCCAGACTTGTCCCACTCAACGAAAATCACTACTTTCTGCCTTGGAGGCAGTCGACCCTACTGATACTCGACTCATCACCTTTGACCTTGATAGCTGCGAACCGTGTCTTCCCGCTGCAGTTGCTATTCAAATACCAGTAAAAATACGAAACATCACCGTCCATCGGTGTATCATCGATGAAGGGGCATCTACATGCATCATGTCCAAAACAGTATGGTAGAAACTTGGTTCCCCGGAACTCATACCTTTCGCCATCACCTTACGAGCTTATGACGGATGACCATGATCTCCTGAAGGGCTCTTCCAAAATGTCCCCGTGGAACTCGGAGGCAAAACTATTCTCATTGACATCGAAGTTATCGACGCTCAGCTCGATTACAATATCTTGCTTGGACGTAGCTACATGTATGCTATGAAGGCAGTGGCATCTTCCATTTTTCGGACAATCATGTTCCCCCACAATGGAAAGATTGTAACCATTGACCAAGTCTCACATTATGAGCCTAACCCATCTGCCAATCTCAATAACATTCTTCCCCTCATTCACACCAACAAAGACGTATATCCACTCATCGAGATGGGTCCTGGTATTTTCAAAGATCCATCCTTGTTAGGGATGTACCATGGAGCACCACCACTCCTTCCCCCTAGTCAAGTATACATCATCTCATCTAATGAAACTCACCAGGAGGATGCTCGTCCTCCTCAGGAGGCTTCAGTCATTCCTGACGTCTCAACAGTCGCAACACCACTCCCACAGGAGCCTCCTGCGCACTCGTCGACCCCTACAATCCACAAATCCACATTCCCTCAAGGGCCTAGTCCCATTTGGGAGACAGTTCCCTGACCCCTCACTCAAATTCCCTTCTTTTACCCTCCACCCGGTATAGAATCTTTCCAGGTAGCCGCAACACTCACCTTACCCAACATGGTGCTAGCAATCCCAGTGTGGTACTTACATCCACCTGAGATGGTCCCTCGTCCATAGGAAGGCCTCCCCATGACGATTCCTGTCCTCACCCCCACTAACCCCACTACCCCCATACTCCCTACTCCCCCTACTATAGCTGGGGGCAGGAGAAAGAAGAAGGAGCCCACAACTCCACTTCCTCTGCGCATCCCACCACCTTGCACATTATGTGAGAAAGAGGGTCACCAAACTAACAACTGCCCATCACTACCGGAATTACGGAATTTGATTCCCCCCAATCCAACCCCCACACCACCCATTACTACTGACACTCAACCTGCCAGTAGTAAAGGGTTGAGGACCAAATTCGCGTGTGCCATCTGTTCTGCATATGGCCATTACACCCATCATTGTCCAGCACTGCCTTGTTTCCAGCAGACATTAGCAATCCTACGCTAGGAATTTCAGAACAACCCACACCCTACTACGTCCTCCACAAAAACTCTCACCGACATTCGCTATGTCACTACTTCAATCAATGAACGCATGAGATGCCCTTGCTCTCTGTGTGATTCATTAGAACATTTTACATACCAATGTCCTATGATCCTGGAATATCGACAACGTCAATTACCTCTGCATCACCAACCCGCAGAGGCGATCATTGACACCACTTCACCATTCGAGGATCTTCATGTCATTTAGCCCAAACCCGAGGCACTCCCAATGCCTCCTTGGTTCTTAGATGACCTATCTGAGGATTTACCCCGTAACCCACCCAACTCTCCCGCTCATCCCCCTGCGGAGACTCTCCATCCCACCACTACGGGTACCCCTCAGTACCTCAATATATGGTTTATGTCGAGTGAACCCTCACCCTCTCCTAGCGATACCCCCTCTGTTTCTTCAGCAGGGGGAAATCACCCTATCACTGAGATCACTCCTCATGATCCATTATATTCCCGTCATTTCCAATGCGATGAGATCTTCGTCGAAATCTCATCTCGGTTAGGCTTCTCTCACGAGTTTGTCTCACCATATTACCCTCAGTCAAATAGACAGGTCGAGGCAGTGAACAAAGTCCTCAAGACCATGTTGCAGCACATGGTTAATAAACATAAAACCAATTGGCATAACATGTTATTTTCCGCGCTATGGGCTTATCGAACGACAGTAAAAACCGCTACAGGTTTCACGCCATTTCATTTAGTCCATGGGGTCGAGGAAACTCTTTCCATTGAGTGCGAAATTCCCACACTTCGCACCGCAATTGAGCTATTACCTGAAACTACTCCAATGGAGCAACGCTTTCTGAACTTGGAGTCTCTGGATGAAGATTTTCGATCCTCATTACAGAACAACGAGGCAGCTAAAAAACGATCCAAGGATACCTTTGATCGCCATGTCAACCTTCGATCATTTCGCGAAGGCGACCTTGTCCTAGCCTATGATATCGCTCATGATACCTTCGGCCATGGAAAATTCGAATCACTTTGGCATGGCCCTTACATCATCCAACATTGCCTCACCAAAGGGGCATACATCCTGGCCTCCCCCGAAGGCCTCTCGCTCAAAGAACCCGTCAATGGGTCATACCTCAAGAAATTTTATGCTTCAAAGTAGTCATTCTACTTTAGGTTATTTTTTCTTCTTTTTAGTGTTTTTAATATTTTTTCTCCTACCCTATCATATAAAATATACTTTCTGCTATTGACAGATGACTCCTCCACCAGATTACCACATTGGTTACGCCGATGGTGCCAGCCGTTGGACACAAAATCTCGCTTCGGCTGCTTGGGCTCTCTACACTCCCTCACATGAAATGCTACATTCCAGCGGCATATGTTTGGGACCAACAACCAAAAACCAAGCCGAATACACTGCTTTCATTGGCCTCCTGACCGACGCCCAACATCATCATATTCGTCACCTTAGCGTTTTCCTCGACTCCCAACTAGTCGTTCTCCAGCTCAACAATGTGTACCGTGTACGCGATTCGTGCCTCTTTCGCAAATACCTGCAGGTTAGATTATTATCTTGACATTTTGATTCCATTACATTTACACATATTCAAAGACAATTGAATCAAACAACTAATGAAATAGCTAACATGGTGTTAGATTGGCATATATCACATCAAGCTACACATACATAAACATCTCATACATCCTGTCACAACATATAGATAAAATAAACATCATCATCATCAACACAAAACACATGTACACAACATTTGGGTCTCAAAACATGTATACTCATATATATATCTGGGCCCCTCAGGCCATCTGAATGTTTACATACAAAAACTATACATCGGCCTGCAGGCCAGTGCCACATCTCGATGCAAAAATTGGCTCACTAGCCTATCAAAAAGGTATACAAAGTACATACATACATCAAGGTGCCTCTATCACACCCCCAGCTGCTCCTCCCGCAGGAGGAGGTGGTGTCCCACCCCCACCTGCCCCAGGCGGTGGTGGTGGAACACCTGTAGGACCCTCCTGCCCTGGCGATAGGCGTCCACTGGTCATCGCGACGAGCACAACTGCTCGTCGCACTATACCCCGCCATGGTGGAGGTAGTCCTATGCACTGCTCCAAGAACCCCTCATCCTGGATACGGATCCACATGCCCTCATGCACGTCTTGTAACACCGTCTCCAAACGACGACGTATGTCATCAACATCGAATCCGGCCACCGTTGGAGGGGCATGAGATGGCCCTGCACCCGGGTCATCAAACCGACGCCTCCTCACTGCCCTCTCGGGCTCTGCTGGTCTCCCTATGGCCTCATCCCGCCGACGCCTCTCTCCATGCGGCAGTCTCTCTGGCTCTCACTCCGCCGACACTCTCTGCAACTCCACCTCACACCCGCGAGGTGCCAAATCTGCACATGCACCAAGCAACAAACAAATGATCGTATCAACATCTATATCATATATGAACTGATACATCAAAACATAACATAAATAAAAACATATAAAAAACTCAACATACCTCGATGGTCAAATACCTCCCCCGGAGGCAATACCATGTCCGGGTCTCCCCGGAAATCCACCCCAGCATAGGGGTACCGAAGTATGACCTGCGACATCTGCCGCCAGATCTATGCCGCCTGCACTGTGAAATAATGCCCACCTTCGCCACCAGCGTGGCGAACCAAAAATTCAGCCCACCGCCTCAATTGCGGCTCTCACGCCCCAGGCGCCTCCAGTAGAACCCGCGGGCGCAACATCAACACCCTCTCCAGAAACCAGGCCACCAGGATCGAGCCAAACGCAAACTCGCTTGTACCTGTGGACCGACAACGGTCCAGCTGCGCGATCATTCGTGCATGTAGAGTCAACCCCCATGAAAACCGCTCACGACCCACCACCACCCTCTCCATCACCAACAGCTGGCCACCACTGATCCGTTGGGTTGCCAGTGACCCATACACGCGGACAATCATCGCCGCTATGCAACGATGCAACAGGGAATCTAGACCACTCACACTCACTACAGTCCCAGACATGTAGTTCTCACCTGAGCAATATCACCGGGCGATATCAGCCAGGTGTGTATCCCTCGACAGCACAGGCTCTGCCGGCAGCGGTGTTCCCCGGAAGGGGAGCCCAGTCAAGAAGTATATATCCTCCACCGCAGTGAAGGGGATCTACTCTCCTCGCACGAGGAAGCAGTGTAGATCTGGGCTCCACATCTAGAGCAAGAACTGGAGTGAGTACTCCTGTGCCCGTATCAACGAGCACTCAAAAAACTTTAGCAACCCAGAGGTTGCTAAAACCGCTTACATCGCAGGCCCTGCATTGGCCACAACATCTCACAACTGCGACCAATCTCGCTCACGCCACCGGACATCCATAGTCACTGCTAGCCACCTGCACACAACACAGAGTCCTATATCAGCTAATGCAACCATCCAATGCATAAAAAAAAAAAAAAAAAAAAAGCTCCCGTTTTACCCTTCCACCTTGCCTCTTAGGCGTGGTTTTACCACCCACAGGTGCACACACATGCGCACCTGTTCACTATACAGGCGCGCACACATGCACACCTGTTCACTATACAGGCGCGCACGTATGCACGCCTGTTTTTCCCATAGGCGCGCTCGTGAGCGCGCCTGTTCACCATACAGGCGCGCGCTAGGGCGCACCTATCAAACCCACAGACGCGCTTTAGTGCGCGCCTGTTCACCCCACAGGCACACGCTGGTGCGCGCCTATCAAACTCACAGGCTCGCCCCTAGGACGCGCCTTAAATTCTCCCCCACGTGCACCAATGCACGTGTATTCAGTGGACAGGCGTGCACGTATGCACGCCTTCCATTGAATCGCCCGCGCATTTGGGCCCACAACCTACCAAAAAACCCCTCAAAACCTCTGTACGCCCCCCCGTACCTACCCTGCCCAAAAATTGGAAACCTATTTCTATGCAGGATGACCAGACCACTAACCTGAAGCTCGCACACCGTCGAACGGATACCTCGTGCTCTCTGAATCACTCAATCTCCTCTGAATCTGCTCGTCCAGTCACTGTAGCAGCAGGTACAAATGAGGTGTCAATGTGGGCCCTACAACTATATATAGGCCTTTTGCCAAACTTCCACTCACCATTCTGGGAGCCCAAGGCGTCCATTTTTTGAACCATCTTCAGCCACAGGATCAACATCCCGCCACCTACGTCACAGTTGTCCCTGGGCCACTTTTCATTCTGAGCCCCCGGGGTGCCTTTTTTTCATATCTTGGTCAGGTACGCACACGCATTGTCACATTTATCTAATACATACTCATATCTTTGATTCTTTTCAGGTATTGTTCACTTTGGGTATTTTGGTTGTTCTATGTGCAGGTACTTGCTCATCATCTCTCCACATCCTTCCTTCAGGTATATACTCAGCACTGGCATGTAGTCTCTCTCGCTGTATTGCATTTACATTTTCAGTCACACCCTCTGATATTGTCCTTTAGGATACCCATTTCCGGCTTTGCAGTACTCACACCTCTATTTTTGCATCTTCGGTACTGGTACCCAGTAGCTTTCTTACCCACATGAGTTGTCTCATTCATAGCACCTTTTTGCACTTTTGACACTCATGCTGTTCTTCATTACCCTTTAGGGATGGGAGTCCCGGTAGTCTTTTTCATCATGTTGTGAATCAACCACATACTTCTTCTCCTCATTTTTGCTAGCTTCCCATATGGACTCCCAGATCATCGCTTTATGGTTATGTTCTTTTTACCTGCACCTCCGCAGGATCACGAACCCACCATTTCATCCACCATCAGTTTGCCCATTTGCGAACCTATCTCCATCTCACCTACCTCATACAAAAACTCACCAATGAGGCCCCCACCCTTCATCAGTTTTCCAAGAAATTTCTTCCCTCCCTAGGGCACTCATTTTGCACTGGGGCACTTGTTTCTGTATTTGTACATTTATTCCCACAACTATTCATTATTTATTGTACAAGAACCTTTTATTTTCAGTCATTTCCTTTTGTCATCACCATTGGCAGCTTGCTTCCTTTTGGCCACACGCAACCCATGTCACCCTTGGTTGGAGCATTCCTTCTCATTTACCCTTGCCGACATCGTCCATATCTTCAGAGTACTACCCAGGTCACTTACCTTTACCCTCCGAATTTGTTCACCTTGTCCCGCCTCTGGCACAACTTATCACTGGTCTTGTCGTCCCCCTGACACTTGATCTTGTCACACGGTTGCGATCACTCATTATATCATACACCCTTCAACCAAGGGAAGTCTTGAGTCTTCCCACTTCTTGACTTCGTCCATGTACCTCTGCCACTTCTTCACCATAGCAGATTCCGTGAAGCCCTTTGCTTCTGGGAGACACGTCCCCCTTTTGTCGACATCAGCACAATTTTCCAGAAGGGCGACAATATCTTGATTCTCATGTTCCATTCAATGAGAGATCTCGGATGGCACAGGGGGAAACACCATTACTCCTTGATGTCGTTGATCCCCATAACATTCGACGCCAACACTTTCTCATGTTGCGGTGGGTCTTACTTTGCGACTATTGCAGTTATTATTATTATCAGTTGCCGAAGACCTCTGAACTTGGCAGGGCCATCACTGCCCGCATCATTGTCGCTGCTTGTTACTGCGACCATTGCCTATTGTTCAGAGTATGTTCCTTTATAGAATTGTCTTCTGCCTTTATCATTACCTCCCCCGAGGGTGCTGTAGTTGTCTACACCGACACTTCCGTCATCTTTTTTCAGAGTTACATAACACGAGCATGGGGCATGCCCGCCTCGTTTGTACACAGTTGTATATTGTTACACACCTTCTGGAAGATCAGGTTCTACTGGTTCCTTTCTTCTCCAAAGGATTGCTCTACACGGTCCCACTCTTGCTCTCCCTTACAACAACATTCTCCGTAAAAGAAACATTGATGGATTTCGGCCATACGTATGCTCCTAACCTCATCCATCAAGGGGCATCTGTTATCACTGAAATTTCGTCCCCACATGGCAACAAGAACTCCGCATCATCAAAACAGGAATGAAGTCATTCATGGCACAGGATTAATTCCACAGCATTGCAAAAGGGTCAAAAACTATACAAAGTAACCAAAAATTGAAGGGCGCTTTACAGAATCTGGGTGCACGCGCAGATGCGTGGAACAACAACGTACAATGCACGCATACGCGCATGATGTGTGGCTGTTTGGCGAACAACCCGCGCACCTGCTAAACAATGCATTTATTGAAATTGGTCGGCCTCCCAACCACTAATGGATCAGCTCCCAAGCCGATTTGACATCAAATCTGAGCTGAATCCGCATGGTAGGCTGGTCAAAGACCTAATTGAGCCCTAAAGAGCCCCTTTTTACACCTCAAAGGAGTTACATAATCACCCAATGCCATGCTATAAAAAGCCATGAAGAAACATCATTTTCTCAAGGAATTTCATGTATTGTTATGCTTCTAAGATTGTTAAGGACTCATTCTTTGACAATAACACATAGGCATCATTTCATAGAGCCATTCACCTCTCCATTGAGTGAAAGTGCTTGGAGTTCTTTCACCATCATTCTCATTTTCTCATTGTAAGGAGAGAAAGTTTGCGAGGGCCTCAAGAGCCTTCCTTTGGAGGAAGAAGGAACCACAGTTCCCTTTCTTCATTGTGCTTTGGATTTCATCAATTGATCAGCCTAAAAACATTGGTGATATTGGTCTATTGTGTTTGTTATTTTTTTTTCCATATGCTCATAGTTTTAGTTTGTTTTAATTTATTTCTTGTTCATAGTTTTGTTGTTTCTTTTTCTAACTCTTTTCTCTACAACTGTCATGCCTAGCAAGACCCAACTGGGCATGTAAGCACCCTTTATTTGCTCACCAAGTGATGAATTGGGTGCAAAAATTTATGTATGTTGTAGATGTGTGTGGTGCATTTGCAAGGACTTTGTGTGATTTCAGGCGAAGGTCTTTGAGGTTTCATGCCAGGAGGGCGTGAAAGAGTACTGAGGTCTATGAATACCGGTGCACTGAGGATGCACTTTTGAATACTACGGGTTCAGACAAAGACGTGCTGCGACACATGAACTGGAGTCATCAGCTCAGGAGAAGACCTCAAGGTTGCTGAATATCTTGGAGGCAAGGCTGTGTGGGAGAAGACACAATTGCATACAGAATCTCTTTGGAGGAGTTCTATAAAGGCTCTGCCAAGTGGGCATTGAGTACAAGCACAAGGTACAGTTGGAAGAACTCTGCTGAGAGTTGAAGAAGAAGACAGAAGCTCTGAGAAGTTCTGTAAAGCTCTACCAGGTGGGCATTGAGCCAGTGCAAGGAGTGCACAGAGGAAGGACTTCTGTTGAGAAGTTCAAGAAGAAGAAAACATAATCATTGAGGATTCTGTAGAGCTCTGCCAGGAGGGCATCGAGAAAGTGAAAGGAGTTCATGAAAGGAGACAAAACTGCTGAATGTTCTGTGGAAGGATACTCTGCCAGGAGGGCATTGAGTAAGCGTGCAGACAGACACATAGCAGAAAAGAACTCTTTGAGTTCTGAAGTTAGAGGAAGGGTCCGCTGAGGGAACCTTCTTAGGGTTATTGAACACCTTGAAAGCTAAGCCAGAGGTTGCTGGAGAAAAAGGAGCCAGGAGGGCATCTAAACATTCTCCATCTGTGGGAGAAGAAAGATCAAATCCCTTAGGGGTTTGAGCATTTGAGAAGCTCAGGAGAGCACATCAGTCGTCGGATTGGCAGAGGAGAGAGATCTGGATCATTGATTTCCACGTCCAGGAGGAGCTCAGGAGGAGCCTAGAGAAGGAGGAGACCGTCAACCGTCGGATCACACTCAGAAATCCCGTAAGTCATCAGATCAGGAGGAGTTGCGCAGGGTTTAGCCTCTGGAGTAGGCGCGCATAAGAAGTGATCTGAGCCGTCAGACCTGGAGCAGAAATCTCGACAACCATCAGATTGGACAGGAGTTGCACGAGGTTTATCCATCGGGAAATCGAGATTCTTGAGGGAAAGAGAATAGAGACATTCCAAGTCTTGAAACACCAGAGCGATCTGGACCTTCCGTTAGAAGAGACATGTGGCGGAGATCGAGTTCCATCGATACTGAGGTGCATCGGGAAATCAACATTCCCATGGACAAGAGATCGGGGAAATCTAGGTCGAAAACCTCGGCATAATCTGAGCCGTCTGTTTAGAGGGATAGGTGTTAGAGATCCGAAGAGAGTCGGCATAACAGTCATCGGGAAATCGGAGTTCCTGAGGACAAGGAAGTTGGGACATCGAAATTCTCAAAATCCCAGAGGAATCGAGACCGTCCATCTGGAAGGGACGCGTGGAGGAGATCGGCGTCATCGGGAAAGGGTCGACAAGGAAGCCGTCCATCGGTGTTTGGTCCATCGGGATATCGGGAATCCTATGGACGTGGTGTCTACGTCTTTTGAAATCATGAATCGTGATACCCCGATGAGTGGGGGGCCAGTTGTCATCACATCAGGGCTGAGGAAAGAGCCATAGTGGAAGCCAGCTGTCAGTGCAACGGAGAGTCAGGATTCGAGGAGTCGGGAATCCTGTAGACATATGAAATTGGGCATTGGAAACCCCGTAGCCCCGACGGGAGACATGACTATGATCATGGGAATAGTGGTCGCATTGGCCAGGGCTTAACTTGGAGGGATAAAGTGCGTCGGGAATCGGAGGATCGTGGATCCAAAGGACGTTTGCAACTTGGCATCGAAAAGTATGAAACCCCGATGAAGAGTATGAATGCGGTCATATACGGGGAGGTCACATGGACCAAAATCTAAGGTAGAAGGGGTGCGCATCGGTGAAAAGGAGCTCATCGGTGATCGGGGATTGAAGAGTACAATGACTCTCGACATCGGGAAGCTCGAAACCCTGAACCCCGATATTGAGTTGGGAAAAAGTCACTGTAAAGTGCAGAAGGCCGTGAAGGGAGTTAAAGGACCTGTGGATCGGGTTTTAGCAGAGGATTCCAACAGGGGATATAAAGAGCTAATTCGGCTCAGCAAAAGTGGATTTGTTTTGATCGATCCTGTGAGCGGGCGAGGAGTTTTCGGAGGAGGTAGCTTGCGCCTACGTCAATTTACTTTTACAAGTTTAATAAACTTTATGAACTTCTTCTACTTGCTTATATAATTTATCATTCTATCTTATATTTGATTTTTTATATTTTGATCCTGGTTGGTGAATAATGAAAATACATTCCCAATTGTGGTGAATAGACTATTCTTTTTCCACTTTGTGAATGGTTTATGGTAGTTTGATTATGGTATTTGAGTCTATTTTCTTTTACTTGAATTCAATCATATTAAATATATTTTCATTGATTATGATTAGATGTAGGTATGATTGTTGTGATCTTTTACATCATTCATTTGTGCTTAATAATTACTAAGAATGATGAACTATTTCTTTTCTTAGTAATTAATCGTTTAATTCTCCATCTCTCACCTTAAGTATTGCTCTCAGCTGAGATAGTATAAATAGATTAGTTAGTTTTATTTTTGCATATTACATTAGAAATGCATTCAGAGAGTTAGATATCTTAAATGATTAAGTCTCCAAATAAGGAGAAACTTTATTTAGTGGCAAATTGAGCCCACATATTGGTTGGAAGTTACCATTCCAAACAAAATCAAGTGTAATTGGGACATGTGATTGGGTAGATATCCCTTAGTTATTAGAGGGAATTTTCTCACCTATCAACAATACCCAAGAAGATGCACTTTTGACTCTGTTGTTCCAAAGTTTGTACTTAAGGGTTAAAAAGTACAGTGTCTAGGCATCTGAAAGTGAGTAATGGATAAAAAAGGGGAAAGAATCAACCTTCAGGAAAGGAAGCTAGGGCTGATTTACAGGTTGTCGCTATCTCGCTTCCAACTGTTCCTGGATGTTTATATCCCGTTCAATTGCGACCCATGAGCATTCAAGCTCTACCCGGGTGGTGGCTGTTTTAAGTATGGTATCGAAAAGGTTCAAAGCGATATGGGTTTGGTCCGACAAGCTGGGTTCAATATTAGGCTGTCTTGCAATGGGGACAATCATAGAGGAACAGGAAAATTAAAGGAAAGTTCGAGGTTTTTGATGCTGTATCAATTTGATCATATAAAAGAGAACTTTGAATCTGATATTTGAAGATAAAGTGCAAAGCAAAGGCCTTTTCCCGTAACTGAGTTATCTTTTAAATAAATGGTGTGTGAAATGTAAGAAAAACATTAAGCTATCTATAATGTGAGGCTCCTATGAAGGGAGAATATCACCCTGTAAACAGAAGAAGAAAAAGATAAGAAGAAATCTGACGAAGCATAAAATATGAAGATCTAAAGAGTTCACAGGTCTTGTACCTGCTAATAGCCAGTACAAAGAAAAAACTGTAAATGATATAGACGACTAAAAATTGATCACCACAGTAGAGGTTTTACTAAATTGCAGTAAAAACATTCAGCAGATATATATATGCGAAATGAAATTGAATATGAAATCACAGAGGAAACAAACTCATAACACAGTCTTGACAGAATCAGGAGTCTTCAGATTGCTTTGTAATAAATTTCAAAAGGAGAGAGTCTCTATTAAAATCGACCAAAAAGGTCCAGCCCTTTTTCTTTCTTCTAATTTCATATTTATACAAACTTCTACATGTTGGAATTTCAATCGTTCCAGGATTTTTTCGGTTAAAAAAAAAAGGAGATTAAACGTTTCAATTATTTGTCTATGTCCTTCTTTCTGGCAAATGGAACACCTTCCTTTCTTTACTCTTCGAGTTCTAAAAATATAACATGCAGACACTTGTCATTATTTGATATCGGAAACCTGCCCCTTCGCATGCTCGGTGCAAGTGACACACTTCTCCACCAACTGGGCTATCAACCTGGAAGGTTATGTTTGATTATTTGCCTCAAAAGTGTAATAATCCTTCACTAATTATGACAACTTTCCTTCTACTTGTCGGTCTTCGACGCTAAGAGAACATAAATGTACACTTGGTTTTATTATCCATTTATCTACTTGGATTATATCCGTCTGGGTTATCTGTGATATTTCAACCAACTCTCTTTCCTCATTCTCCTTGATATTGAGCAGGTGCTTGGATATATTAATCTGGCCCAGTGTCTCAGTGTTGTTTTCACTATCAAGATCCAACAAACTCCCATCTATGAAGATGAAAGTTTCTTCAAAAGAGTTTCTTACCTCTTTAGATCGTTATTTGCCTTCTGATATGTTACGCTCCCATGCCTTCAACAAGATGTTACCTCGGGTCTGATTTGAGATGGAAAGCCTGGAACTGCTGCTCATTTCCTTTTTTGTCATGGCTATAACAACCTCTTGGAAAACGACCCGAGCCTCCACAACTTCTTTTTCTCTGAAAGAAATGTTTTCCAGTACTTGATCAATGAGTTGGTAGTGGTTTTGAATAGTTTCCACTTTAGCAAGTAAATCTTGCTGAGTTGCCGACACTCTTTTTCAGATTTCTATGGCTTGGGATTGGAATATCCCGATATCTATCATCTGGATTTCGAAGAAATTTAATTTGGCCTGTAACTTCCTTATCGATTCTCCTTATTGGATTATCTGTGATTGGCTGGTCTGAGGCATATGCTATGTCTGTTTGAGATCAGATTTGAGCCGCTCGATTTCCTTTTGATCCGTTTCCCTAGCTAGCTCTATACCTGTGTTCACTTGATCTCTGGTGGCTGCTTCTGCTGTAGCCAGCTTATCCTCTAAAGTTTTGATCAAGTGGTTTTTCTGCTTCAACTGTTCTTTTAGGGACTCGACAGAATATTAGTTGGTTGTAGAAAAATCCCCCAACATCCCTGCTATCTGAGTTGCAAATTCCTCTTTTTTCATGGGTCTCCCATCAACAAGGATTTTAAATTTCTTGGCTGCTATGCTTGCTTCTTGATAAAGTTCTTGTTTTACAACGAACTTTCTCTTCTTATCGAAGAAAAATTCATTCGGGGGAAACTCTTCTACAATTATGGGCGTTATTTCTTCGCCGAAAATCCATCTTGCATCTGGGATCCCCTTTGTGGACTGTAGGGGAGTAACATAAATGATGGGGCTATGTTGGGCCCCAACAAATCCCCTTATATTTTTACAAAATTTAAAGGGCTCCTATTAGAATCTTGATAATTAAAATGAGCTACAAAATCAACCTTTTCAAATAGTTCTATGCCTTGGCTTGCTTTGAGACAAACTTAAGACATTCACTTTAGTACGAGACATTTATTACAAGAGTATATGTCAAAAGTTAGAAATGAACATAAAAATTTCAATTTAAACAAAAACGTTAATTTTTATCAAATGTTTACTTTCGTTTAAATTATGATTATGCGTTCTTTCTTTTACTCATTAGCAAGTTTGACTATTTTGAATAACGAGTTCAATACTTCATCAAATAATATCTTGGTTGGTTTCTCATTTTCATGAAATCATTTGGTGATATTAATTAATTAAATTCTTTTTTTTTTTCATTTTGAATCTCATTTCAAAATAATAATAATAAAAGAATTATCTATCATTTGTTTGATTTTGTAAAAAAATAAAATTATTACTTTTTCTCCACTAACTTGAAGCTTCTAGATCATATTTGAAAACAAATTATAAACAATGTTTGTTTATAAGTTATAGTTAGTTCAAATTCATTTTTTATTTTTCTAGATTTTGTTTTATTCACAATTTTTAGGTTATTAATTTAGGTTTCTTTTT
>ML810274.1:69680-103838 GCA_009831015.1 Picea engelmannii
AGTTATAGTTAGTTCAAATTCATTTTTTATTTTTCTAGATTTTGTTTTATTCACAATTTTTAGGTTATTAATTTAGGTTTCTTTTTGTTTCACAGGTTTCTATTATCAAATATTTGATACAGATCTGATCATGGCTTGATTTTGTTATCCAAATACGTTCAAGATGATTGATCCAAAAATAATTTTGGATTGCTACAAATAATTTTATGAGCAACAATAGATAAAATTTGGAAAGGCGTCAAGATCAGACAGACAATTTTGCAGAACTGATTGCAGAAAAAGCGTGAGGAATTTGAAGAAACGGTTGAAAACCCAGAACCAAAATGGACCCATTTACCTTCCACATAGATATTTTCCCCAAAACATGCAATATTTGAGAGATATTTGGGTCTCTTTTAGAGGAAAATTTCAGGTGGCGGAAATTAATAGTGACGCCAAGACTGCTCATTCATTTTTATAAATATATGAGAAAGATCAGAGCCAAAGGATCCAAGAATTAGAGAGGAGGATTTTAATCCTTTCTCTTTTGTAAACTTTTTATTTCTTTTCAAATGGAGTAATGGATGGCTGAAATCTTTGGGAGAATGGACAAATATTTTCAAAGAAGAATATGGAATTCCAGGTTGCTTAATGGCTTTTGTCTTGTAAGTAAAATGATTTTATTTTCATTATAATATATTCATATTCTTTGAATAATTGATTATGCATTGATTTGAATAGATTTAGTCTTTTTTATCAATACATGGTTAATTGTTATCATTTATGTATTAATTTTTCCAATCTTTAAAGTCTATTATCCAAAAAATTTCTTCCAGGACTACAGAATGGACAAGTGATTCCAAAAACTTAATAGAACGACATATATGCATTTTGGCTTTAGCCTTTTGTTTATAATGTTGTTATTTATTTATTTTTAATCCTATTACATGTGCAGGTCTGATATCTTTAGATTAAATGATCTGTGATGTGTAGGAGGTTTACATTATAAATACCATCTATCATTTGCTTCATCAAAATACAAATGATGTGATTATATCTTCGATTTATAATGAGATTTATCTTTGAATTTTAAATTGAATGATAAAATGAATAGATTGCTTCCAGATTTATCTTTTAATTGAATAGATTGCATAGATTGAATTTTAAATTGAGGTTTCAGTAGCGTGTAGGAGTCAGAGAGCTTGAGAGGCAGTTCTCCTCTTCCCTGTCAGAATTATACATTCTCAGGGGGCTTTTTGGATCCTGTCTGAGTCTTGCTGGTTCACAGTCTTGTCTCAGTTTGCTTTATTGTGTTTTGTTATTCCTTTCAATTATTTTTCTTTTTTGTTAAGAAGAAGCATCCAAGCCTTCAAGAGACCCTGATTATCAATACCAGAGGCCTCTTCCTGGTCTAGGCTTCCCGTGTTATTTTTTTCTTAGAGTTTATACATACATGTGGCCTGTGCAAGTTCAGCCCGCAGGTACACGTGCTCTGTTGTAGCTCAGCACGCATTTGCACGTGTGTTGTTTCAGTGACAGTAGCGTGCTTGACAGGCTGCTTTTCAATCAGGGTGGGGCAGTCATCCCCTCCTGTGGTGAGAAGTGTTCCTCTCAGGTGTTTGAGTCTAGGGGTGCACATTCATTAGTTTAGGGCCTCTTACCCTTAGCCTGTTTTTTCTTGGTTGATAGTTGATAGAAAAGAAAAAAAAGAAAAAAATTGTTTTATGGTTTTTAGACAAGCGTAAGAGTCGGTGCTTTCTTGATTGCCATTGTGTGTCTTTGCCCTGATTCTTTGTGATCTGCGCTTTAAGCCAGAATTTTGTTTTGTTTTCTTGGTTTTAGGCTTGTCAGTATTTTCCTTTTTGTTGCTTGATTAACACATAAATAAAAAAAAAGAGAAAAAAAATTCTTTTCATTTTCCTCTTTGTTTGAAGATTGTGTTTCTGCATCAATAGCTAGGGAGAAGTCTTTTTGTTCATAAGTTTTTTGCGGTGCATTTAGAGCATAAGTAGCTCGTAGTCGAGCGAAAATTCCTTTATGTTTGCTGCATGAAATCTTAGCAAAATTGAAAAGAAAAAGAAGTCTTTCTTTGTGAAAAGTTGTTGATTTTGGCATTTAGTAAAAGTCTTTTGTTTCCAGCATTTTTTCATTTGTTTTTGCTTTGAGTCTTTACACATCAGCAGTTTCACCTTCATACCCCATGACGTAAAAATCCCATAAAAGAAACGCTAATTTAAAATCTATTAGACTTTTTGTTTGTAGGGTTCATACACTAGTTCAGGACTAGGGACTTGGATTAGGTTGGAGAGAAAACTCTCCAAGGCCACTCAAAACCAAACATTGGAGTCTGTGATAGGGAGTGTAGAAGTCCAGTTTTGTGGAAGTTATCCGTGACCCCCCTTTAACACAGGGGATAAACATGAGGTCGTGTGAGGAAAGGTAGCGGAGATAACCCCTCCAAAGCCAGACCAAGCGTAGTGGAGAACACATATCAAGGGCTTATTTTGGGATTCCGTCGTTTGCATTTGCCATGGAGCTTCGTGGGTCTCAAATCCATTCGAGGTCCTAAGTTGTATTCCAGACCATTTTCTCTCGATACCCTTGACAGGTTTCGGGCTTGATACCCTGCTCATTGTGATCTACCCGACTTTCGACTGTACCCGCCTGGTGACTGTTCGCGTGCTGGCAAACTAGTTGCCAATCTTTTTAGGGACATACATGGGTGACTGTGGGGGTATACCGCGGTACCTAGGACAGACATCGGGCCATGCTTTGCAGAGTATACCTGGAGGGTGCTTCCATATTCGAGTTGCACTTGCATCGGTAAGTTGCTCTAGTGTTGGTTTTTGTAACTATTCTTCAAAATAGTTAGTGATTGCTTGTCTTATCTCTTAGGGGCTTCTTTTTAATGTGTGTTACTATTTGAATATGTAGAATACATTAGCGTGTCTTGGATCTTCTCACACAGTGGAGGATTCTGAGCTCCGCCGGTCACGAAGGCTTTTGGGCCTGCCGCCGGTTATACTGGAGCCACCCCCGCCACCATTGAGGTGGAAGCTAGACCAACAAGGGTCTTTCGAAGAAATCGGATTACAAACTATTATGCCCGAACAACTCCCGGAGGAATCAACTGCTAATCTTGGCTCGGTTGAAACCCCAACCACTAATACTTAGCCATTGGTCAATGTACCAATCCAATTTTATGAACGCCTGTCAGTGCCTCACACAGCTATGGAAACAAACGTTGTTACTTCCTCTGGGAATTCTTCCATTCCCACCACCGTTGCTACCATAGGAGAAGCATCTCCTAACTTACCGTCATTGGTCCGGGCCACCATGGTCTTGGCTGCAACTACGTTGCACAGTGGACTGACCCCATCTATCATGATGACCACAACTCTCTTCACACCTAGTGTGACAGGCTCTCCATTCTCATATGATATGCCTAGTTCGGGCACAAGTCCTGCACTCACTCACTCCACTTTATAGACTTTGGGTCTGGGGGCAGGGAGCTCTAACGCTCCTCTGCAAGGTCAACTTGGGGGAATTCCTGTCCCTTTTAACACTTTTCCTTACGCTGGAGGTCATATCTCTCCTTTGTCCCCTTCGCTTGGTGGTCTGCATCAGCAGTCCGCCGGGCAGCCTGCACACACAAGTTCATTTGGAGCCGGGAGTCAAGGAACACCTACGCAAACTTGGCCAGTAGGTTCATCACCGTTTGTTTGGAACAAGACGTTTGGTAACAACACTTTCGCATCTACTGCTTTCCCATCTGGGGGCACTCCCATTTTTGGACAGTCTACTCTGGCGCAGGGTACTATTCCTGCGCCAGGGGCACATATATCAAGACCTTGGAACTCAGGACAAGGATCCGTTCCCTCCTCTGGAATGCCATTCTAGGGTAATTCTTTCCACAGTCAATGGAACCCTGGACAAACTTCTATGCCTCTCCCATCAGGACCGACATGGGGTAATCCTTCCCAAAGTCCTTCAAACATGATGCATGCCCAACATCCTATGTCCTTTATGGGGAATCAACCAATGATGTCTCCACAGATGCAAAATCATTACGCTGGTCAGGGCCATGGTTTTTACCAGAATCCGGGCCAACAGCCAAACTTTTCCTGGCAACCTGGTGCTAGTCAAACCCCAGGACCCTTTTTCCCCGGCTATCAACAGCAACCCAAACTACCATTCCTGGAGACGTTACACTTGCCAGATTTGACAAGGTTGTTAAATGATCCTATTTGTCACGATCCACGTTGGCCTCCTATGCCAACGAAGTTTCCTTCGGACATTCCAAAGTTCGAGGCCAAGCCTAACGAAGATCCAGGTGATCACGTGACTACTTTCCATCTTTGGTGTTCATCTAACTCATTGAAAGATGACTCCGTCCAGTTGCGATTGTTTCAACGCACTCTTATCTGGAGTGCCGCGAAATGGTACATCGAGCTTGATCGCTCAAGACACTCTTCTTTTGGCGAACTAGTGATGACCTTCCTTAACCATTTCTAGTTACCTGTGAGATACGACGCTGGCACAGAGCTGCTTGCCAATTTTGAATAGATGACAACGGACCATATCTATGATCATATACGAGAGTGGAGACACCGAAAGAGTCTAATCAAAGTACCAGTCCCACCAACATTCCTTCTTGAGTGGTTCCTTAAGTCTTTAGTCCCACAATTATCCAAAGACGTCGCGACTTCAGGGGTTTTCTCCGAAGAAGATGCCATCATGAGGGCTCAACAGTTTGAGCTCATTTATTCTCAGTCTGGTTTATTATACAACATCCTGCCGGATGCACCACAATCTATACTGGATAAAACTAGACAGAGAGCTGGACCACATGCCGATGGTATTGTTGGTTCAGCACAAACCAAGCCCGCTGAGTAATTGACAAAGCAATTGCAACAATTATCTATACAACACTCAGCGACCAACCAGAATACTACATTGGCTGCTCCTCCTACCCAAACGTCAGAAGTACACTTCATGCAGATGACTAACCTAAAGGCCACCCAGCAACCTGAAGGGAAGAAAAAACAACGAAAAAAGGGCAAGGGGGAGAAAAAAACCACTAATACCGCTGGCGAGGGCACCACAAAAAAATGGAAGGCGAGGTATCCGTGAAACTTGTGTGCGGAGGACCACCCGACCCATCTGTGTCCTTGACTTGCAGAGGCCCAAAAGTTTGTCACACAACAACAACAAGCCGTGTTGACTAATCCCTTTCAGCATGGGAAAAATTTAACTCAAGCCTCTACAAGTGCCGAAGGGGGAAGCCAATAAACCTGCCCCCCTCCAAACAATTCCTCATCGACGAACGTATATATGGTTAGGGGTGATGCTTTCATAACGACTAGAGCGCACGACTATAGTAAACCAAGCACCTCTGAGAAGGGTAAAGAAGCTGAGATCCCATCTCTTCCTCTACAGATCGAGAAGACGTTGGGTGAAACAATGACACGCATTCCAAAGGGTGCATTTAAGAAAGATTCTCACAACCCAAATGCAAGGGCCGCCCATAATTACTCTATGGTGGAAGATTTATCACAAACCCCTTGTGCGATGTCTGCTTTGGAAGTCCTCCAAAGCTGCCTTGCTCAGAGGAAAGCCTTGTTGACTGCTTTAGGCTCTACTGAGACTTGTAACCCGGGTACCATCATGTTAGATACGAACGACTTAAAACCTCGTTTACCTTACCATGTCGCGTTTCAGATAATAGTGGCTCATCCCACGAAAACTTTTACACGGAATATATTTCGCACGGTGGTTGACGAGGGCGCTTCGACTTGCGTTATTTTGTTAGCATGTTGGAAAGCCATTGGTCAGCCCGCTTTGTCTCCATAACCTACTCTCCTCACTGCATTCGACAGTCGTTCTTTCCGACCACATCGCAACGTTCCTTCTTTCCCTGTGCAGTTAGGAGGGAAGACCGTTTGTGTTGAAGTAGAGGTAGTCGACGCTCCCCTCGACTATAACTTCTTGTTAGGTCATAGTTGGACTTATTCTATGAAAGATGTGGTTGCTACAATTTTCCGAGTCTTGTTGTTTCCACACAAAGGCCAGATAGTGACCATCGCTCAATTGTCTTTCTCTAGACCTGACCCAGCTTTGGGGGCATCCACGGTTTCCATGATAGATAATCCTCAACCCAGTGTTGTTAATGTGGGAGTTGGTTTGTGCCCATCCTTGATGGGTACCTTCGATTACCCACCTCCTCATGACGATGTCAAGTTTATATCGAATCACCACAAGGCTGATATTTTTCTTTCGTCGTTCCACATGACTTACTTTGAGGATCCGTGGATTCTTCCTTCCCCATCAGCCACGATGGATGAGACAGGGCACTCCAGCATGTCCATGCCCTTGTCGGCTGCTGAAGTAGCGTACTCTTTAGTCCAGCAAGCTTCAACTAACCCTGATCCGACTCCTGCACAAGAGTTGGATCCACTTCCAGAGCCTATTTGGGCTCAGGATTCTCTTGCTAACACCGATTCGTTAGACTTAGTCTTGCCTTCCAACGAAGCAGTAATCGAAGCAATGACTAGTCCGGACAAACCTTGGGAAGATATTCATCACAGATCATATGTTCTCCCAGAGTTAAGCTGAATCGAGGCAGGAGAATTCACTATCACCATGACGAGAGATCAACCATGTCCTATTAATCTCTTAGCTACACAGGAAATTTATGCTGAGGGGAATATGGCGACTATCGCTGAAACTATACCTATCAATATCTCCAGAACCCCTAGCGTCATAGACAATGTTTTCGTCGGAGCATACAACTCCCCCGAGCAGACGCCAGGCATCGACCTACAAAGAGTCTATCATGAGATAACTTTGTTGTTTTTCAAGCTCGCTTTGAGATCTGAAAGCAACATCCGGCTAGACTGCATTTATGCTTTTCGATCTCGTCTGGATTAACTGAGAAAAGTAACCATCATGGAATCTTCTTTAAGCCCTTTTCAGACTCCTTAAAGATGAAAAGATTACCGAGTAACCTTGTTTCTTCACACTCGTTAAATTGGTCCAGAAGAATGTTCCTTAAACGGGTCTCCTTTTAATCCCTTTTCAGACCATCTAAAAATGAAAAGATTGCCGAGCGATCTTGTGACCTTTCACGCTCGTTAAAATAAAATTTGAAGTCACGTCTGTCCGATGGTAGTTTATCCCTTTTTCGGTCCGGACGATCAACTGTATGAACAAAGGTATACTCTATCGAATTCCCATTCTTTAGAAGAGTATTCTTAGGTACCATTTTATTCCTTTTTCGGGCCTGAGGGACTAAATTTACGAAAAAGAAACCCCCACAGAGTCCATAGTTAAGCTCTTTTCAGACTCCCTAAAATTGAAAAGATCGCCGAGTGACCTTATTCTTTCACATTCGTTAAAATGGTCCAGAAGAAAATTTATGATGGAGTTCATAGTTAAGCTTTTTTCAGACTCCTTAAAAATGAAAAAATGGCCGAGTGATATTGTCCTTGTCACACTCGTTAAAATGGTTTTGAATTAACGTCTAATCGGTGCTAGTTTATCCCTTTTTCGAACCAACTAGACTATCTTCGAAAAAGGTACCCCAGTGGAGTCTCCTTTTATGCTTTTTTAGACTCTCTAAATATGAAAAACCATCGAGCTTACCTTCTCTGAGCTCGTTAAACTTACATCGAAGGACGTTACCATTGTGTGTTCTATCAACTGCATTTGCATTCCTCACCCATCAGCCTTGTAACAATTTGCTTCTGCATCTTAACACCTTTGGCCACTGGAGGATTTTTCCCGAGTATCATTTTCCCAGAACATCAGTCTTGTCCTTGTGCCTTGATCTTGTATGGTTGCAGTACTCGTTCCTCCATTGTAACGTAATATTCCTTTATTCTTTTTCACAAATCATTAAAAAGAACAAAAAAAACAAATATACCCCAAAAAGAGGATGGGAAAAGTATTTTCTTTATTGGCAGCATAATGAGTCGCCCTTGGATGAAGCACATCTGTCCGTTTGATCATCAGAATATGGGATGTAGTACGACCTTAGGAATCTTTCCTCGCTATATAGAGTTGTGTCCTCCACCGTTTGGTTACTCTTCCAAACATATGGAGAGTTTGCATTGCCTCCTACTTCGTAGACTTATGATTAACAGATATGTTGCCTGAGTCTTATCACTTGTCGTGCTATTATCCAAGGTAATTTTGTCACTAAGCCTGAGTTGGCCCCTCTGCAATATGTCTCTTGTCCTCATACCCGACCATCCTGAACGTCCAATCAAGTCTTTGTTCGAAATCATTGAAGCCTTCAGTCCGATCATCCAGATTATCAAGTCCATAATCGACGAGCCGTCGAAGACCTCTGGGTAGTGTAGTCGTACACTCATATTACACTCCTACCTGAGTTTTAGAAGATTTTGAAGTTGTTTCTCGAGCTCTGAAGTACAACCATCATGCCGAATTAGCTTCTGGAAGATGGATACTCTATATGTATATCTTTTTGATTTCGAGATGTAGCTCCACTGTGTATTATTCACGGCTACTCTTTATAGTTATTTGACATGAATATACAATGTATTTGATTGGTAGCCATGGTTCTATTTTATCTCGAGCATGGGTATGCCCGCCTCGGTGAGACATTTGTTATTTTGCAGATGGCACCTCCTGGTTCTTGATCCTTGGGCTCACTCATTTAGCACAATAGTAAAGATTGGTAAAATATTGGTAATGTATTTCGGCCATCAGATGCTCTTCTGACCTCACACATTAGGAGGTATCTATTATAACCCTAAATTGCACCACAAATGCTTACCTGGCATCAGGCCAACTCATATCCCTTCATTTCCAAAACATCTGCTGAACAACCTCTGTGAAAATCCTCTTGGGTAAAGACACACGCGCCCTAACCCACTACTACATGCGTGTGAACGCTGGCAGGCCTACTACAACCCGCGTTTACCCAACAAAACACAAAAATAGGAAAGTTGCCGACGGGAAAAAATATATGGGTCAGTTAACTGAAACTCCCGACCATGCATGGACGAGAGTTCATCCAAAACCCTAGCTCCTTCTAGCCTATAAAAGAAGGGGTAGGGGTACTATTTGGAGGAGGAAAATTATAGCAAAGAAACTCTGCCCATTTTCTGAATCCATTTGTCCCAACCCTTTAGCCTTTCCTCAAGCCTAAGGAGAATTAACGCAAAGCAATTGGAGGACAAAAGAAGAGGAGGAGCCCAGGATCAGGATCAAGGAGTGGTGGCCGGTCTCGACTTTGATTGTAAGTTGATTCATTTTGAAAATAATAAAAGAATAATTTTCCCATCCCAATGGATGAGTTATCTATGATTTGTGTAATTTATGCTTAATTTCTAACCCTCAAGTAGAAAAGTAGTATGCATGCATAGTGTTTTGTCTTGATTGCAGGTTAACTTTGGAAGGAGTAGTGCAAGTAAGCGGGCAAAGCGCAACAAAGGATCTACACCAAACATCAGTAAAAAGGTTAGTAGTTCCTTTCCATGCATGTATCATGAAAGAGGGGTTTAAGTTTTGGGTGGTAGGTTAGAAATTCATTTCTTTATGATCAAAATCTGCATGCAAGTTTGACCCTAGTTTGCTAGTCCGTAGGATATTTTTCCCATCAACAAGGTTTATATTATAAATACCATCTATCATTTGCTTCATCAAAATACAAATGCTGTGATTATATCTTCAATTTAAATAATGAGATTTATCTTTGAATTTTAAATTGAATGATAAAATGCATAGATTGCTTCCAGATTTATCTTGCTGTAATCATGTATAATTATGAGATCACAGGTTTATGTTTGTGTTTCCTTTTCTGTCATTAAAACCTAAGTTGTCAATACATGTTCTGAATTTATTTAGAACAATCATAAGGTTCATTGCAAATTTCTCTCTTGGAAATGGCAGTTGGATGTTCACCACTCGTGCAGATGTTTGGATACACCTCACTAATTCACTGACATGATAGCTTCTTTGTATTTTTCTATCATTTACAAATCATTGAAACTAGAATGTATGGTTCATCTTTGACTATCCACATGTTCATGTTTCATTAACGTTTTTTTGCAAGATTCTTTAAATTTATAAAAGAAAAACAATAAATATTTTTATGTGCTTTCTTTATCTTCTTCCTAGAAGTAATAATTTTTCACATCGATTTTCGTAAGTTTCGATTCAAACTTGCATCTTGTAAATAATGTAAATAAATAAGACTTGTATATCTTCTACTTAAATACAACTACTATAGTTACATTTGAACATATGTACATATAAATAGCGTGTTTAGTAATTAGTTAGTTATTTCTCTCTTTTATTCGTTTCTTTTAAGATTCTTAGATTGATAAACGGAGCCATTAAACCCGTCAGAATGAGTTACATCAAATGGAATGGGTTATTTAGACAACCTCGGACCGGGCTCGCTCTTCCAGTTGCTGGACGGTCAATTTCGCCTGTCAACAGGCTGCCGATATGCTTGGATGATTTCCCTGGGGTAACAACCGAGGCTGGCTTGCTTGGAGGGTTGGGGATCTCGGCTTCTTGTTTCGAGCCCCTGGTTTTCTTCTTCTTTTCCTGGTGTTCCTCTTGGGCAAGTCCTGAATATTTGGAGCCCTTGGCTTCCATTTGCTGTACACCTGCAGTCAGTGGGTTCTTACCCTGTAAGACTAGGGGAAGGAAACTCTGCCGGTGTTCCTGAAATTTGAAGAAATCAACCATCTCCTCAGACGACATGGTTTGAATCTGACTTAGGACCTCGACATAGGATCTCACCCCACGGAAGATGTCGTCATGAGGCGAATGCTCATGTTCATACCTTTTAAGGCCACAACTTGCTATGTAATTACCCACAATCCTGTGTGGGTCGTGCTTCTTGAACTCAATGTGGACCAATTTAATATCCTCCAAAGTCACTGCCTCAGCTTTTGCGTGTCTAAAATATAATAAATAATATGTATTCAAATGAATGGGGAAGAGCAGCCATACCTTCTTCAAAAATCCTTTAAACTCTTTGTTAATACCACCAATCACAATTTGCCTAGCGATTTCGTGACAAACCAGCCTATCCGGTATGAATAATGGTAGAGAATAGGGGGGAACAGAGGTGCCGAAAACCCTAATTTATGAAAATTCTACCTCTATGTACCATTCAACCACGTTGCTCAAGTTGGTGGTGACGCTATCTGAAATCCTGGGTGGTGGGTTGCTGAAGATGGAGATATGCATTGGTACCATTACCCAATTGAAAATTTCGTATATAAATTCTGTGGCCTTATCCTCCCAAAGCTTTGAGTGGTAGACATGGATAGGCTCAACTGTGGATGGGGTCTAGCTCCAGCTCATTAGAGGGAAAGACTTCATGAAATAAACTGCGTCCATGATGTAGGCGGACATAAAAAATGAAGCGGCCTTTCCATTTTCCCTCTGCATCCGATATTCTGTAATCCAACTGGTTAAACTGTCTGACAACAATTTGGCCTAGTCAAAGGAATAACCTTCAACGACTGTATGAATGAGAGGCACCCATGGGAGGAAAAAATGTGTGGTGTCCTCCTTCCCATACAACCTACATGTCATCATTGCTATATATTTGAATTGAGGTTCTAAGGAAGAGATTGAATAAACTCCATTACCACCCACCCTGAAATTTGCAGGGTGTGAGACCCAATCCTTGATCAGATCAGACAAGTTTCTGCCATATTGCTTGCATTCTTTCTGCTTAAAACCTTCCATAAACTCGGCATTGTGTGAGAAGTTTGGTGTGGGTGACAATTGGTACATCACCTGCAAATGTTCTGGTTTGAAGGTCCCAATGGTCACCTTCTGCTTGCTGATAATAGTTCCGGTCGGGATGTCCACATGATCTAATGCCCATTGGATCATATCATAGTAGGGAAGGAGTCGTGGCCTGGCCTCTATCTTATGCATCTCTGCTTGAACGACGATTTTGTATTTGGTGGCCAAATCATTCTTCTCATTATCATTGGAATCATCTGAATAGTTCACCAATTCGGACTGAAGAACCTCAGAGACGTATGACCAGGTTCTGACAGAATCAACACTTCGGGGTGAAGTATCGAAAACGATATCTGAGCCTTGCCCTGAATTCTCTACAATCGCCTTGGACACTTTTCGTGGAGCCATGATAGAGGACTCTGACTTAGCTCTCCTATAGTAAAAATGTGTATACATACAGAAATTAGCCTGCTGAGAAAAGATTCTCTGCATAAGATAGAAATGAAATTTGAAACAATGAGAGAAAGAATCCTATATCTCGACCATTTAAAACCCCGACGTCCTTATGAACAGAACGATCAAATCATTTTTTGAGAAATATTTTAGCAATAAAAACAATATCTTTACCTATCACTTCACCTCATTTCAAATAAATGCCATAAATTTTGACGGGTCGTAACACACGTTAGCGCAAAAAACATTTAAATTTAACCCGTAGACGGTGCGTGTTACTATTTGTATTAATGCACTCCTATCTTTCGAGCTCCTAAAACCCAAGATCACGATGACACGATCTAGTTAAGCAGAAACGTGATCCAGATTAAGTGTTTAATTAATATCATGATTTCACGACTCGGGGCTACAAAGGTATATTTTCTTGGAAGAGTGAATGCCGAATCACGAAACCCCGACATTATTTAACTACAATTTAAAACGACTTGCCCCTGACACTAACTCGGGTGACTTTTGAAAATATCTCGCAACTTCGCCTATCAGAGTTATGACAATAAGAATTTTGGGGAGAGTGATCGCCGAGACGCGAAATCCCGACAACACTTAACTAAGGTTTAAGGAACTTTATCCTTGACGCTAACCTGGGTAAGCTTTCAAGGTTGTTTCACGTCTTTGCACATCAAGGCTTTGAAACCATGTGACTTGTAACTCCCGACACACGATATCCCGAGGTATATAAAAGTGAAAAAACTCGTTTAACGGTTGAATGACAATGGCTTAAGAGTACAACGACCATCGCTACTTCGCATATCAGGACTATTGAGATTTTCAGTGGGTAAAAGTTACAAAGTAAAAGACAAACTAAGGCTAACCTTTGATTTTAATAATTACATTTAAACCAGTTGAAAAAGGCGGCTCCAACAGACTCCTTGCACCAATCTTGTTTCTTTGCTCCTTAGGAATTAAGGAAAAACAGGTGGAACCAAAAACCCTGAGATTCCTCACTAAAGGAATGTGGCCACACCACATTTCATAAGGAGTCTTGTTCCCAAGAGAATGAGATAGACTCTTTTTTATCGCATATATTTCACATATAATTGCATCAGCCCAAATGATCAACTTCACATTCTTGAAAAATAACATTGAACATACCATATTTAAGAGTGTCCTTTTCATTCTTTCTGCCACACCATTCTATTGAGAATTGTTTGGAACAATGGTTTGATGCTTGATCCCATGTTGGAAAAGATAGATTTAGAATTAATTTGAAGTGCATTCCCCTCCATTATCAATACGAAGAGTGCCAATATGAGATTGAGCTTCATTTTCAATCCATAGATGAAAATTTTTAAATGTTTCAAATGCTTGAGATTTTTGTTTTAACAAATAAACCCAACACATATTGGTTTGGTCATCAATAAAAGTCATTATATATTTATTACCAAAGGCAAATGGAATAGACATGGGCCAGCACAGATAAAAGTGTATCAATTCTAACTTTCTACAACCTCTCGAAGTGGAACCATGAAAAGACTGTGTTGTGCTAGCAACAACTCCTCCCCATTTTTTCTACCATTCCTTTGAATTTCATTCCTCCTCAAGTTGAAATATCATGGCGCCCCTCCTTCTTTTATTCAATGTTTTATGGTCTATTTTTTCTAAGTCTGGGTTATACTGCCTCACAAAGTTTTCCTGGAGGAAAAAGTTACCGATTTGCATTATCCATGAACTCAACCATCCTTAAAAGGGGTTTTCTTCTAAAACCTTCATCTCCATTCAATACACCCTTTATCATTGACATAAATATTCCTTGGTGCTGATACAACCTTCATCGCTCAAAATAATATTTTTGGCGCCGATACGATATTCATCGGTAAAAATAATATTTTTCGGTGCCAAAATGTCCCACTTCTCCACAATTTCTTTTTTTTTTCAACAAAACACCATATGTCATCGAGAAAATATTTTTTCTTGTCGATATATCATTGGAAAAAAGTTTTTCTTCGTCGATACATCGATGAAGAAAATATTTTTCTCCATCGATACACCACTGAGGAAAAATATTTTTCTGTCGATGTATCATTGAGGAGAATATTTTTTCATATTTTTCTGTCGATGTATCATTGAGGAGAATATTTTTTCTCGTCGATACATCGCCAAGAAAGAATATTTCTCCTTCAAATTCGTTTCTAAGGAAAATATTTTTTCTTGCTGATATATTGCGAATAAAAAATATTTTTCCACCAATGTATTGCCGAGGAAAATGTTTTTTCTTGCCGATACATCGCTGAGATTTTTTTTTTCATCGATGTATCGCCGAGGAAAATCTTTTTCCTTGTTAATGCATCGCCAAGAACTTTTTTTTTTCTCAGTGATATGACCCCACATCATTAAATTCACATATGCAAGGTGATTTGTAACTGTTAAATGCTCATATGACTTGTATTTTTTGATTTTTTCACTGAATGGTCATTTTTAACGTATAAAATCCCAGTTATCACCCTCATTTGACATCATTGCAATCAAAGATATTATGTCTTCTTGGAATAGGTTTGGATCACTCTCTATGCCATGATGTTGTCCATTAATGCTCAGACCCTCAAATTCCCACTCACAAACCAACATGTACGCTAACTTTACAAGTCACCCCCTTTCATCATGATTTTACATTCCTCATAGGTAAAATGCAATTTTTTTTTTTTATTATTAAGAGGGGGATTGTACACATAGGTTAGATATTCCTCATTTCCCTAACCCCATTCATCCCTTGTTCCACACTATCGGGGTTGTCCTTGTTTATGGAGCACCCGTAACTCCATCCCCATCAACACCATTTCTCTCACTTTCATGTTGAAATACAAAGCGAGGCAGGGGGGTTTTATGTTTTTTTTTATCAAAACAAAGCTTGCAACCATAGTGCTACCCAAGGAGTCTCCCCTCCATTGAACATATGCCTATTCCTTTGTTTAAAATAAAGGTTTCCATTCAAACCCCGAACAACATACTCACTGGAAATGAAATCAACACTATTCTAAATCTTCAACCAATGCCACATGATACTTCGTGCACTGTAGATAAGGTTTCACATTTAGAGTGTTTACTGGGATCTAATGCTTAATGAGGGGAAAAGAAGAACCCAATACCTAGTTCTAAAAACCCCACTTCAATTTTGGAGTCACCATGTCTACTCTACTAGGGATCCACAAATAAGCAACTTTCCCCCAAGATGCATCATATCCCACTTCATAATTTGTAGTTGTTTAAATGCCAACTAGACTAATTTTTTTAGTCGTTGACATGGGTTAATCACATGAACCATTATGCCTACCTACCAAAGAATAAACGACAAAGTTCTGATCATTGAAGTTTCAACAAACAGATAGGAAGAAGAGGTAGGGACCAACACCCCCAACCCCATTCTTGATAATATGATCTTTATCATTGACAAAGACATGTCTTATCACTAGGTGAGTTACAAAAAAATTTCACCAATGAAACTTACCCATAATTTCCAAAATGGGACCAATATTTGGGCATCTATGAGACAATTAAAATCTCTAGAATCCATAGGATAGCAACACACATAATGGTTTTCCCATGTGTCGAAGCCATTTCATGGATTATCAAACATACTAAAGTAGATAACAAACTGGTAAAAGATGCACATGGAAAGACATTTTCTTCCTTCATCCCTTTAGTGCTCAGAACGTGCTACAAACTACCAAATGAATAAATTGAGCTCACTAAAGACTCAATGAAATAATTCCCTTTAGATCCAAGGGATAACATGAAGAGCTAGTGGATCCTAGGAAAGAATTTTAAGACCAGGTCATCCAATGATTACCCTACAAATATGTTGAGAACACCCTACTAGTATGTAGTAGCCATGCTATTTATATTGTATGGAGAAGATAATGCCCAAAAAATCATGGTGTCATCCCCCACCCCTCCCTAATCCACAAAATCACCACCATTGGATCCATATTCAATTAGGAAGATATCTATATAGACCATCATTTCTCTATCGAATACTAGAGATCAAGTCTTGACAACAAAACAAATCCATTCGAACGACCAAATTTAAGTTTCTCAAAAGGAAATCCTCTCCCAGAGTATCCCCACAGGTTCCTTAGTGCTAGGAAGCTCTTGTAAAAACACAATAAAAAGGAAAGAATTAAAGGATGTGGGGTGATAACCGTGGAAAATATGTATGTATTGCATGATGTGAAAGATCTCCAAATATTTGTAGACAAGAGTTCTATGTTGTTGATTTCATTGTCCAATTTGTGTGCTACTACAATTGAAATATCTTCTAATTATTTCACTAGAGAATAGACACATTCTAAAATATCATTTGGTAATTTCTCATAAATCAACCAATTCAATGAAATATAATGAACAATGTATTTGTTTCATACAATGAACTGATAGCAAAGAATTCATGTATGGCATAAGAATAGGATTGCATATAATTGGGTACACTAGAAACCCAACTCCATAGTAGAGTCTTTCAACACAACCCAACATAAGTCAACCAGTAGAAACTAGATACATAAATGAACAGAAGTAGAGACACAAAGTTTATCTAGAAATTCATAAACACACACACACACACACATATATATATAGAGCACACACACACACACACATATATAGAGAGCACACACANGAGAGAGAGTATGATCAGACAACACACGATAAAGTATATAATTTAGTACAACATGAGAGAGAGAGAGAGAGAGAGTATGATCAGACAACACACGATAAAGTATATAATTTAGTACAACATTTATCTTTATGAACATGTATCTATTCCATATGTCTACCACAAATAAATTTTAGGAAGTGATGGCCTAGATTGAGGAATTTGTTTCCTCCACTTCTCTTAACCTCTTTTAACTTTGCAAACTCAATTTTGGTTGTGACAAGTTCCGTTTCTTGATGTGACACACAATCATAGGTGACTTTTCTACCTATGTTATATCTTTCCCCATATAAATTGTTATGTTCGTCTTGTGGGTGTTGTTTGTGACCCTGTGTGGTTTGAGGGAACTGTTGTTATGAATGAAATGGAGAAACAAGTTTTTGGTTTCCTCCCAGGTGCCGACCACGACCTAGTATGAAGTTATGTGACAATTGGTTGGGTGAATGCGAAGCTTTGTTCTTGTTCTATGATTGGTTTTTGAATGGCGGCACTGGCGAAATTCCTCCCAAAGTCTTGAATGTAGATGAGGGCAATTGTTTGGTGGCACTTTGGATTCGATTGTGTCATAGTTGGTAATGATGGTGTTAGATTTTGGTTGTATAAAATCCATTAACTAATACTCTCTCCCTCTAGTTGGATCCGACCCTCTTTGGCTTAGTGGTTGTGAACACATGCTGGGGATTTAATTTGAGTTTGATTTTGATTGAACAATGGGTAAACCTATTACTCACATCATTGGTTATGTGTTGCCTATGGGGGTTTTTGGCCAATTTTTATTGGTGGATCACTGGTGAATAAAGCCACTAGACCTTCAATCCCAGTCTGTCACATGATAAGAATTGCAGGGTTGACATTAACCTTATGTCAAATTGTGGTTTACATAGATTGCACTCCATCGTGCCCTTAGTTGGTCTGAGCTTTATTACTGGGATCATTCTATTGTTAAGTAACATATGAGATTAAAATCCTGCAATTAAAAGGAAACAAATTTTGCAATGAATGAAAATGGTTGTAGTGGTTTTATTTCAATGTGTTGAGCACTCAACGCACCCTAAAAATCCTCTGCCAATTTTTTACTTTTTGGGTACCACTTGATCTTTTGCACTGTTTGATTCGACTTCATTTTTGAGATTTTTTTTGTCTTTTCTTATTCTCATGACTCTCATCACCTATTCAATTTTGTTAAACTTATGAAACTCCTCAACTAAAAAGGCCTTAACACTTGAATAAAGAATCGAAAGACAAAACAATTCACCCAACGCACTCAGATTCGACATCGGGAGGAATTCAAAGAAGGAAAAGAACCACTCATGAAACCTCAGTCGCCGAGCGCCGATCTCCATTGGCATCGACAAAATGAAGTTTTTGTTTTGTGTCAAATATTTCATAAGGATCTTTCTGATAGACGATTCCCCTTTGGCATCGGTAAAATTCAAGGGGGATAGACGCTAACGAAGAGAGAAAAGATATTGCCGATAGACGATGCCTGACGTGCTTATCAAAATCAGGGAAAACCTAAAAGGATTGCAATAAACATTCTGACCGCGCTAAAGGTTATTCTCGATTGCTTATCGCTGATGCGTTTTCGACATCAAGACTTTTTCGAGGAAGCTAATTCGAAGAAAGCACTTGATAGGTTTATCGCCGATCGCCGACCCTGGATACATTTTCAGAATTGGCAATCTAAGGTTTGTTTTAAGAAAAAATAACTTAATGAAAGTCTTGACTTTGATTAATACACGCTAATCAAGTCACCAGTATTTAGCACCATGTATCTTTACTCGGTAGGAGGATCGTACTGTCTATTTTTATCCCGAGTCATTCTTGGTTCCCTAGGTTCGAGTCACACCTTTGAGTCAACTTTGCCACAACAAAATTATACGGTGAAATTGATCAGTGTCAGAGCTTTTTGCAGAAAGACATCAATGAAAACGTTCATAGCACATCCCCGATCCCTGATCCACCCACTGAAAGAGCGACACGATGGGACGTTTTAGCATTAGATACGATCATATTTTGAGCATTTAAGGAGATAATTAATACCAAATCCTGCATTAGTTTCTACCTTGTGCTAGAATCAAAACAACCATTTAAAATCACTGATAGACCACATCACCACCCGTGCCTCCGCCATCAACCCACGATGAATTTAAGTTATAGAGATTCAACGACAAATTTCTTAAAATTTCACTCATAACCCGAATTGAATGGCTGATCCGACACTGTAAGTTCTTCCCTGTTTAAATTCTCTTGATCCATTGTAAACAAAATCATTCTGCACATAAGAGAATTATGGAGCATCCGAAGGAGAAAGACGAGCGACTCGAACGCTGTATCGATCTCATGATTGTCAAAATAAACTTGTTTTAACAAGCTTCAAAGGTATGTATTCGAGTCCGTAAATTTACTGGTTGTAATTCATATATTTTTTTATCCCGTTTTTGTTTTACACAGTCTCTGAAATTTTGTTTTAGTTGCAGGAACAATACCGCCAAGAAATCCAACCACTAGACGATCACCGAGGGAACCGAAGCTGAAAGAACCAGAGGTAGGCAAAGTCTCTTCTCTAGGGGCTGCAAAACAATTGCAATACACTCCGAGGCCGAAACCTTTCATTAAGACAACAATGAAGAAGGTCTTCATCCAACCTCCAGCCTTCAGAGATACATAAGCAAGCACAGGGTCTAAGATGGTACTCCCACTTTGGGGAGAACTCTTTAACAAGATCAACTGGGAGAAATACCCAAAATATGTCCCACAGAGTGATCCAGATGTAAGAGCACTTGATGATGAGGTGTTCCCGAACATTCGATGATTGTACCTACATATGGTGGCAAGCAGAAACCCTGTTTTTCCATGCATAGAAGTCCCGAAGTGGCTCATCGACCACACATACACACATAAATGTTTAATCAATGATGGAAATGGTGGGTGTGTCAGAATGTTCCTTCTGGTAGAAGTTCAAAAATACTACAAACTTAGAGACCCCGAGGAGCATCTAAATACATATTTCGTCATGAAGTTCTATGAACACCACAACACTAGTCGGGTGATGGCCTCATGGTGGAGGGAAGACAAGAAGTTAACAAACTGGAGCACTGGCTAGTACGAGACGACCAACTTGAGGAAGCCATACATCTATTTGATGGCTCTCATCTGCCGATTATATGGACAGAAGGATTGATCCAGATTTTTAGAGGCATGGATGCCCTTGGCTTACACAATGGCTATCTCCAGGAGCAGTTTCAATTGGGGAGAAATAATTTATAAACAACTGAGCATTTGTGTACAACAAGATCATACGCCGAAGGAAGGAGAGACACCATCTTTCTACATGTATTCATACTTGCTCGATGTCATGTGCACCAGAAACATCTTCACCTGCATGAATCTGAGATGGCATGTTGCAGAACTCCTGGTCCATGTCTACTTCAGTGTGCTATGGGAAAACACGTATAATAAGTCTTACTCCCTCATCTTGGATGAATTCATCACGCAAATTTATTTTATTATTTTTAAGAAGGAATGCCCAAGACTATCAGCTACGGCCAAGAAAATGATATCCAAGGTAGGCCACTGGTACTTAGACGAGTGCGACACCTACATCAGGGTGTTCGGGGCCATCGGATCACCATATCTCCTACCAGATCATGTACCAGACCGACTTGTAGTAGGAGAAGTATGCTATCAAACCATCTTGCAGGGCTACAATGCCACCCTAGTCAAGGACAAGAAGCGGGCGTTCATACCCTATGGTTTCCATGTAGGGTTCTACTTGGTAAATGATACTGCTCAAGCCAAACAAGAAGGGCTGAGCCAACTCGAGTTCATATTCTAGACAAGCTAATTCCACAAGAACAATCCAAAGGGACTGGTCTTGCAACATGCTTCACAAGTGTTGTCCTGCTAGCCATACACCCACGAAAAATTCGAAGATGAAGTCTTCACAGAAAATGCCCAAGACTGGGACGAGGTGGTACAAAGGATGGCTGACCCAAAAATGACCAGGTTCAGGGCCATGACCCTGGATGAACAAGCAACGACTATAGAATAGTCGGCTCAAGAGGGCCTCAGAACCAAGGAATAAATTAGAGCGGAGGAGGCAACAAAGGTTCCCCTGGAGGCTCCGGTGTAGAAAATGGGATTCCCTATAACACTAGAGGCACATGCAAGGGGATTTCTCATGATAGAATAGGCACAATGAGTAATTTATCAGATTCAGAATGACCCAAACCTCGTAGGAATGACAAGGGTCCTTGCCGATAACCTAGTTGAAAGATGGGTAGGTCCAAGTGGCCCTGAGCTAGTACAAATTGACGAAATCATCGGGTTAGATAACCTTGAAGTTACAACGACACATGATGGATCACAAGGGTACGTTTCATCTCAGCTAGAGATAGAAAGTACATCAGGGAGAGAAAATGCACCAAACCCCCTCCATGACTAAATAACAATATATGATGATGAGGAGAGTTTGGAGGTGTCCTTGGTGACTCCGGTGCAGATCACAGAGGAAAAGGAACTTGAGAAGGAATCTTCCCCAACTCCCGATGCTCAAATTCAAGGCCTTCCATGGAATGAACAAGAGGTCGAAAGTGTCTTAGACACCGAGCTACTCGATGTACTAGAGACCCGAGCAGATAGCCCAAAGGACGAGCCAGTGTCGGGTGAATAAGAAGAAGAAGTTCCATAGAAGGAAATCAACATCTATACAACCAATTATCAAGTAAGTACCAAGCCTACCCCCGATGTTTCAATTTCAACCAATACTCTACGTCCTGATGAGCAACAACTAGAGGCCGGACCTTCGAAACACATGAAAGAGGTTCAAGAACCCAGTCTTGAAAAAATATACACTGTCAGGAGCTTGGGAAATATGCTTACCTGGGGAGATCAACAAATCCCCAAACCTGTGGATGAGGTTGTTGATATACAAGCCATCTCCTATGACTGGAAGAGGAAATCCATCGTGAAGAGAACCACCAAGAAGAGGAGGATTACTCTGGATCACTCCATCCTCATCATCACAGAGGAAAAATTGATTAACACGGAGCATGCCAAGAAATCCGAGCTTATCGGCGCAGGGATGGAAATCAAAGATTCCACCCTGGAAAGAGAGAAAAGGGATGAAGAGGAGATAGCCACTACGCTGAAGGATTTGGAACATCTATGCCATTTGGAGAAATATTACCAGGACGCCACATAGGTTGCGGTGTTCCTGAGAAGTGAATTCCTGGAGGCCTACAATAAATTTACGAATGAGAGGCACCTTTTCACTGCAAGGATAGTCGAGTTTCAAGAAGACACCCTCATGGAATTGGTGCCATGTAAGGATATGGAAAGGTGGTATGAGAAAGCACACCAAGTAGTGGAAAGGATCGACTACATCAATGCGGTTCAACATGGCCTAGATGCCGAAGAGCACATAATCCGAGTACTAAGGGAAAGCAACATCGAACGCATAAAGAAGTCGGTCAAATACTGGGTGAAAATGGCCCAAGAACCTCATCGAAAAATCCAAGAGAAATGGGCCGAGTGAAAAAAGAACTGGACCAAGATCAACCAGGTGATGATAGATTCCGTGAATTTGACACACTCAATGAATTTGTCGACTTGTGTGACATACTCAAATTACATGCCAAACAATACTCATCGTGGGTTGTAGAGATAGCAAAGGTGACAAACATGGTGCCAGGTCAAGTGCAACAGTTCATGGAACACCTGATCAAGGCTTGAACCGTGTTACAACAATTAAGTGATAGAATAGTCAAGTATCAAGCACCGACAATAGAGATAAGAGAGATCCTTTTGGCCCCAATGAAACATCATAGATTCCCATATGCCAACACATGCAAGGATCTCTTCATCAAATGGTCAGAGTATGAGAAGAGTCACCCACTCAAGTGATATCATTTGATGACTCTTAGAATACCAAGAGATGAAAACGCCATTTGGTGAGTTTTTGTTTTACTTAGCTGCACTTTTGATAGTCATTTTTAGTTAATAATATGTCATAAATAAGAGGATCAACCTGTTAGAAAGGGGTCGATGGTTGTTGAAAAGACCCTCATTTTTGGATCTGTAAAGAACTATTTCAGAGATACCTTAATTGAGAATTCATGTTTAGGACCAGAGACAAGTTTGTGTTTTTCATCAAAAGCATGTGTGATTGGATCTGAAGAAGAATTATTTCTGATTATATCTCATGAATGGATGCTGTAACGAGTAAGAGCCTCTGAATCTGTTGATAAGTTATATTGTTCAATATTTTTACAGTTCTTGTCTTTAATGATGAAAAGTAAATCGTTGTGTTAATATGTGATTGATGATTAGAGTTAAGAAAACTATTTTTCTTACCATTGTTTATTACATGTATGTTTTCTTCTGATAATTGTATCTCAATCAATAATTGAAATACCAACAGGTTAATGTATTAGTACTAGGCTTGTTGTAGGTGTAAGCATCATTGTCTGCATGCTTGAGCAAAAGGGTTATCCTGAACTCGGCCTTCTTTAGTAGTTAAGTCCTTTCCCCTTTGTTCCCCAGCCGGTTTATACTGACATTTATCTTGTATCGGTCCCACCTATAAGAGAAAATACAAAAAGAGAACTTTCAACTGAAGGAGCTTTCATAGGAAGACATCTTGTCAATCACTACATAAAGCCCATCAATTAATTGGCTGGATCGCAATATTTGGAGAACCATTCCACCATTAAACGCTGCAGAGTTTAATTGGGCCTTGGTGGCGGGTTTGGTTCCTACTGTTGAGTTAAAGGGATTTAGGACCCCTCAACACAATGCTATGATGTTAAACGTGCACAGTTAAAGATGACATGTATGTTGGCATAATTCCTACAGAAATTGGTTTGGGTTAAAGATTTTATAATGTTTAATTAAATTAAACATCAGAGGCATTTGAATATTTTCAAGCTCTCCTTGCTATATAACTTTTGGATTATGTTATTTTATGTGGAAGTTAAATGGTTTGTATTGGTTCTTCTCGGCCCTACCTGTTGGTTGGCATTATTGTGCTTTGGATGTTAGATAGTTCCTTGCACCTTCGCTCAAGTAATAGATATCTATGTAAAGGAAAAAGAAATCCGAGAATTGTGGGGTGACAATTCTAAGGATTTATATCTATATCTATATATATCTATATCTATATATATATATATATATATATATATATATATATATATATATATATATATATAGAATGAAAGGGGTTTTAAAAGGAAGAATTTGGGTATTGATTGGTGTTTGGATGTTAGTGTCATTATTTTATGAAATTGCTTGAACAATACTCGTGGTGTTTCCCAACCATTATACCACTTTACGCTCATTACAATCCCCTCATCTTCCAAATAACCATGCTCACTCCCTGTTTAGACAACAATTGATTAGTGATTTTATGGATGGATTGCACATGCTCCTATGGTAAATGATAAGAGAGAAATTTTAATTCTATTTAGGTAGAGTTAATGCATGGATTATTAAGAAATTTTCATGACATGTTTTGAATTACTGCTATAGGATGAGATTTTTCAGCAGAGGCAGTAATGGTAGAGGTAATAGAAGCAGGGTAAATTGGTAGAGGGGTCATAAAAGACATCAGTTCTCCATACATTTTGATGCTAACCCCCACTAATTGAACCACCTTTTCCAAGCTGGGTTCTTCAGCCTAGTAGGCCAAGGGATCCTCCAGCCCCAACCTGAAAGACCGCCCCTTCAAGCAAATCAAAACTTGTCTGACATATCAGTCCCTCCTCATATATCAATGATACTAGAACCTCTTACCAATGATGGTTGGCAAGAGATTGTCCACCAGCCTGCTGTCCACCACCACGGTTGGTCCACTGCATCACTACCTTTACCACTACCTCCACCACCGATTAATCCAAATTCCCAAATAGCCCCTGCTGTCTCACTAATACAGTCATCACATGCTAGTAAAAGATTAAAAGCATATGTCCTAGAGCCTCTGTAGGACAAGGGGAAATAAATAACCACTCACTACAGCTCATCCAAAGAATCTGCCAAATAATTCTCCTCTCGCCTTCATCTGAAGGATAATTGCTCTCATGTTATTAGTGTAGTTCAGCCTCGAGGCTTTAACCAGTCAAAGGTTGTCACAAAAAAGTCAAAAGGAGACAACAATGAGAAGAGGCCTAATGGATCTCATAGTAAATATGGATTTTGATGATGATTAATGCTTCTTTATATGTTGAAGACAATATTTTTACTTTGATGAAGTTTTGGATAACAAGCATATTTTTAGACATTCTTTTGGGACAACATGAATATAATATTTTTTTGGATATCATCAGATTCTATTTTGCTGATATTTAAAATATTTGATCATAATTTTGAATATGGAAGTTACAAGGAGGACATATTTGAAATCTTATGATTGATTTTTATATTTTCATCTTTGATGATTATTGAAGGAAATAATTGGGAGTCACAAGGGGTCCCACCTATTTAGTTATTATTTAAGACCCTTATTTATATATTATTATTATTTATTTGTCTCTAACCAATTAGTTAAGTTAATTTGACTTAACTAAAGAAAGGTAGTTGAACTACCATAACTTATTGAGAAGGAATAAAAGCAAAATGAAGTGAAGAGACAAAGGGGGAGAGAATAGGAGAACTACATCCATAAAGTTTGCTTTATATTAGTGAGATATTTTCAACTTTTTTTCATTCTAAGTTTACTAGAAAGCTTAATCCTCTTGATGAAAGTAGGGTCTTATTGAAGGTAGCATGATTCAAAAACCAAATCACATATTTCAACAACTTGTTTTAAAGGTGTATCATTTATCTTTGACAACCTGTGTGTTTTTGTTTGTGAATGAATTAAGTTTCATGACTGATAAACAATATATTGCAGAGTCAAGTGACAACATTTTGTGGTAGGATGATCTAGATATTTAGCTTCAGTTTTATTCTTGATTGTCAGAAGTCTTTTTGTATGGTTCCCATCGAAGGCTTCTAAATTTGATTTTGGTCCCTACCCTCGCAGGGATTTGTAGAGAGAACTCCATTTTGTATCTTAGAATGAAATAAATGAAAAATCAGATTATTGTTTCAGCCTCACACATGTGTTTTAATGATCTGGTTCATTCTTTTGCTTTGATCTCCATATATACATTGTGTAATTTTTGTACACATTTATGTAACTTTGTTTAAGTTTACTTCTTTTGCATTGATATATACAACACATAAAAACCAACCTCGGTCCTTTGTAATTAATACTCATGGATTAGCAATTGATTTTTAGGCTATAAACCCCAGGTGATATTCCCAACTATATTATCTTATCCCGACAAGATCTGAAAACGTTTGAGTAAGGTTATCCATACCTTTTCCTCAACATTTATTTGGCGGCCATACTAGGAATATCTTCCATATCTCTCTGGTTGATTGTATTCATGATCATCTTTAAATTTTTCTATTTTATTTAAATACTCATTGACTGATATTTTCCATGACAATACCTATTACAAGACAACCCAATATTGGAAACGGTCTTAATGACCAAACTAGCATTGCTTTGACCTTATTCAACACTATTTTAGAAACTGCTAGTACACATGTTGAACTTGAACGCTATTGGGAAGTAGTTGAAAGAGATATAAGTATCTGTGAATGTTGGGAAGCCAGGAAAAGACAAATAAAAAATAACCTCTCTTTTCCTGAATCCTTGGATTTCTTTTCATGTCCTCAAATCCTCACATTTCTCGAAGAAGAAGAGGATTGTCCCCTGAAGCTACTCTTATTTCTGAAATAGGAAGGAGAAAAATCATTTTGTCAACCCAAGAAAGTGATCTAAGGAGAACTTTGTCCGATTCTACTAGTTCACCTTCATCACCTATACCTATTACCTTCAACATGAATTCTTCAGGTAGTGGTAGTGGACCTGGATGTGCCTCCTCCTCCCAACCTTATGCTTCGTCATTAATTGGTAGTATATACAGTTATCATATCCTTGTTCAATCCACTACCAATACTAATAAAGTGATAAAGAAATATGGGATTTTCCAGTTTGATTAAGATGCTACGACTACTCCATGGCATGTGTCTTTTCCCTTGAATCTAGCACATGCTACTCACCCATTACAAAAGTTTGAGGAGCATCTTCCTAAGTTCTCAAGGAACAATACTGTTACTACAAATTAACACCTAGTAGCATTTTCTAATGCTTGTCATAACATCGGGACTAACGACAACGACACTTGCATGCGTCTATTTGTCAATTCCCTGGAAGGGAAAGCTACAACAAATTTCTTTGATCTCCCTCCCAAAATTATTTCCACATGGGAAGAATTGGTTTATTGGTTCAAGTCCACTTATGGACAATCCAAGAGTCCAGCTGAACAATTAAGGGAATACAACAATATTTCCTATAAGGATGGTGAAACCATTAAATCATTTAACCCACACTTCACCAAACTATAAAATCAAATCCCTAAACTAATTTGCAACAAAAACCAAGCTGCTTTCATGCATTATTATAATGAAATACCTTCCCCTTATCTTCATAGGATCGAAGAAAAGGATATAGAAAATCTTGGTTCTTCTCTTGATACTAGTCTAGAATATGAAGAGAAACTCGAAAGAACAAGTCTCCCTAAAGGGGACTTGGTCAAGAAAACATATATGTCTGTCCTCCTGCATCTCGTGCAAGATATGAATAATAGGATGATAGCCTACGAACAAAAGGGAAGTGTTTCTTCGCCCACCTTTGTCGCATATTCTTCTTCCTCAGTGCCTTTTAGGAATATTAATGAAAATACTTTTCAACCAAAGGCCATTATGTCTCGCAGTTGGTGTAACTTTTGTGAATAAAATCATGAAGAAAGTACTTGCGAAGTTAATAAAAATGCCAGAGATGAGATCTTTGGCAAAATGCCCGATACCACAATCACGGTTCTAGACTGGGTTGAACTTGAGGATGTTATGATAATCAATACCATGAACAAATATTACACTGCCAAGGGAAAGTATGACCCTCCTCAAACTTCTTCCTTTCCAAGCTCATCTTCACAAAGTGCTGGTGCACACACTGTCAAAACTCCAGAAAATCAAGGAATGGCTTCCCCTCTTCCCTCTTCTAAATATAACATCCTTAACCAATTGGATAATATCAAATCTGATACTACTCGTTTAGACATGGTTGTCATCCTACAACAAAAAAAGAATCTCAATAATTTTATGAAAGGTAAAGTTTCTACTATAGCCAATATTTTTGGAGTCAAAAGAAGAGTATTCAAATGTAAATAAAATAGGTGTAAATAATTTTAGGAAACCTGTAAAAAATCCCCCTTTTTATATTTCTTTAAAAATTATGGATAAAATAGCTCATGTTGTTTAATTGATGACGGGTATGGTCCAAGTGTAATATAAAAAATTATAATGGAAGAGCTTGGCTTATCATGAACTAATGAAAATTCTAGAAGCATGCTCTCTTATAACAATCTACATCAGTCAACTATAGGTGAAATCAAAGATGTAACCTTAGTTTTGTGTGCACATCCTGAAATAAGAACAACCCTCAATATCCATGTAATTGATATGCCAATAATAAATTACTAAATTATCTTAGGAAGGGAATGGTAAGCCTTAACGGGTGGATATATTTCGCTTGATGGAACACATCTATCTGTCCCTCGAAACAGAAAGAACATTATAGTCCTAAGGGAAGGAAAAATTTCACCATATATAGAGAGCGTTCCCCAACCTAACGTAAATTATCTTGAAGAATATTTGGGAGTGCACTCTATTTTTGCAGATGAGGGTGACACTATGCTTGAACCAATTGATCTTGATGATGGCATGTGGCACATGCATTTCAATAACTCATGCTCAAATGATGGAAATGGAGCCGACATCATTCTTTATTCTCCTATAAGTAAAATACACAGTTTTTCTTATAGGTTGGAATTCACTTTCACAAACAATGTCACTATGTTTGGCCTTATTATTAGGCATAAAAAATGCATATAACCTTGGTTGTGACCACCTTACAGTCTTTGGTGTTTCCAAAATTGTTGTGAAACTTGTACGTAAGATTTATTCACCTAGCAATAAGTTTTTTAAACATTACACCCAAGATGTTTGGATGCTCATTTAAAACCTGTTATCATTTAACATCACTCATGTTAAGTAGGAATTCAATTCAATGGATGATAGGCTAGCTATGTTCACAACATCCCCTACCCAACAAATTTTGCCTCAAAACCCTGATTGCACATTTCAATCTCTATATTTTCCTCATATCCCTGATAACTTCGAATCATGGAAGGTGTTCCCAAGTGATGAAGGAATTTTCACTTTCATACAAAATGAACCACTTAGGCCCAAGGAAATCATATCCATTAAAGACGATAAATTCCCTAAAGGCTTGAATCCTCTCAAAAGTTCATTTTTGTCGAGTGATGTAAGCAACAAAGAGATGCATAAAGAAGAGGATTTGAAAAGGAAAGTGGGTGATACCATTTCCTTGAACCTTGGGACACCCAAATATATAAATATTGTTAAACTAGGTGCCCAATGTTTTGCTGAAGAAAGTGCAAAATTCATAGAACTGCTCCATGAATTTCAAGATATTTTTGCATGGTCATACAAGGATCTTAGTGGTTTTGATCCTTCTCTCATACAACATGCCATTCCTATCAAGAAAGGGGTAAAACCATTTAGGAAAAAACAAAGACCTATTAACTCTGCACTCGAAGCTACTATTAGGAAAGAGTTGGAAAAACTATTGAAAGCTGGTATAATCTTTCTAGTTAAGTATTCCAAGTGGGTTTCAAATCCGGTACATGTTCGAAAGACTACTGGTCAGATCAGTTTATGCGTCAATTTCCGCGCACTAAACAAAGAAAGTGTCAAATATCATTTTACTCTCCCTAATATGGAAATGATTTTACAACAAGTTGCAGGGTCACAAATGATGTCCTTACTTGATGTCTTTTCTGGATATAATCAAATAAAGGTAAAGAGGACTGATATATATAAAACCACATTTACTACACGTTGGGGTACATTTTCTTATGAACGCATGTCTTTTGGCTTGTCTAATTTAGGTGCTACCTTTCAAAGAGCCATGCAGATAGATTTTGACGATCTAATTGGTAAAATTATCCAAGTTTATCTCGATGAGTTGATTGTCTATTCAAAGAACCGGTTGGATCATTTTAGTCATCTTAGAAAAGTTCTCATGCATTGCAAAAAATTTGGTATCTCTTTAAATCATTCCAAGTCTATTTTTGGTGTCACTAAAGGAAAAATCCTTGGTCATATTGTTTCTGATTCAGGAATAAGCATTGATCCTGACAGGATTGCTGCTATTCTAAATATTCTTGCCCCCACCTCCAAGAAAGAATTTTGGGCTTTCATGGGAATGATTAATTTTGTCCATAGGTTCGTTCCTAATTTTTCCTTCATGGTTAAACCAATACATAATATTCTGAAGCAAGATCCTTCTTTTTCTTTGACAGGTGACGTCGAAAATGCTTTCCTTAGGATTAAGAACGCAATCAACTCCGCACTAGTTTTGGCGAAACCAGATTTTGAGAAAGAATTTATCATATATAACAATTCCACAGAGTTTATCATATGATGAAATCAAGTACTCTTATATTGAAAAACATGTTGTTTCTCTTGTTAAGGATATATAAAAAAATTTCCACTTTATATTAGGAAAACATACGCAGGTAAGAGTCCCTTTTCCTTTTGTCAAGTTTCTTCTCTCACAAACTTATATTTTAGGAAAACTTGCACATTGGCTTGCCAAAATTCAAGAGCATGATTTAACCATCACGACTTCAAAAACAATCAAGGGAAGATACTTAGCCCTTCACTTGGCTCAACACCCTGAACCAAGTGAAGAAATTGATGATCAGGACAATCCTCTTTCAGCTCTATTCTATATTGAAAATCAAAATCTTTCTATCGCTGAGCATCCTTGGTACATAAATCTGGTGTAGTACTTGCAGCATAAAATTTTTCCAGATAACTTGGATACTCACCAGAGAAGAAGAATCTGCCTCACATCTTCCAGGAATATCATTTTGGGAGACTTCTTGTTTAGAAGGTCTACATATGGTTTATTACTTCGATGTGTGAATGATGAAGAAGCACACAAATTGTTACAGGAAGTTCATGGTTCATTAGTTTCTGTCATTCACATTGGTGGCCATTTTTCTAGTAAATCTATTGCCTTTAAAATCATAAGAAATGTCTACTATTGGCCTTCGATATTTCAAGATTCCTACAAATTCGCAAAATCTTGCAATAAGTGCCAAAAATTTGTTGGGAAATAGCGTCTTTCTGCCATGCCTTTACAACCTGTCTTCCTAGATTTCCCTTTTTCTAAATGGGGCCTAGACTTCATTGGTCCTATCAATCCTCCCTCTTCCACAAGGCATACTTTTATTTTGACAACCACAGACCACTTTACTAAATGGACCGAGGCTGTCCCTCTTAACCATGCACAAGATGAGCATGTAATTTCTTTCCCAAAAAATAATGTCTTTTCCATATTTGGCATTCCACTAGAGATCATTACGGATAATGGGCCAACCTTCATTTATGCAAAGTTAACTCAATTTCTGGTTAAATTAGGGGTAACACATTTCACATCATCAACCTATTACCCCCAAGGAAATGGGAAAGCTGAGTCCACTAATAAAAACCCGGTTAGGATCATCAAGAGGACCATAGATGATAAACACTGCCAATGGCACACACTTCTCACTTATGCTCTCTAGGCAGATCACACTACCACCAAGGCAAGCACATGTTGTACTCCCTTCCATCTCACATATGGACAAGAGGCTATTTTGCCTACTAAGCTAGAGATTTATTTTTTACAGTTGATGTTAGAGATTGAAGAATTAAATTCTTCCAATGTTCCCCTAAGGATAAATGCCATGTTAGCCCTGGAAGAACAAAGGATTTTTTCCTTAGAGAACATAAAGAGAAGGCAACAAATTGTGAAAAAGTATTTTAATAGACGAGCGAAAGATGTTGAATTCAATATTGACGAGAAAGTCCAACTATGGGACTCATCTCATGCTGAGAGATGAAGACTCTCAAAGTTCCAGAAACTATGGCTAGGTCCTTTTAAAATCGCTTTTGTCCTAGGTGCAAACTCATATCTTCTAAAGGATTTGGAAGATCGATTGTTCTCTTACAATAGTAATGGTTCCCACTTGAAACATTATGTGGAACCAGTTTGATAATTAACGCTTATTTGAAATGACTTCTATATATAGTCTTTTGTTTTGTTGTTTTCTCTTTTTTACGTTGGGTTGTTGATTTTTTTATTTATTTTATTTTATTTTTTTAATTTTTCAGAAATAAAGTCTGGATCAGTTTTTCCATAACAATGTCATTATTTAAGTATTGTTGATCAATAAGAAATAAGGTATACACAGTTGTCACAATGTCCTCCTTTTAGACCACGCTGGAATTGATTTTTTCTTTCAACACTGTTGTAGGGTAATTGATTTTGTCTTCTTCCCTATTTCTGCTATCCCATTCTTCCGTCCATCCCAAGATTCAAAGAGCATACCGGAAAGTTTATCCTTAAAAGGTTTAAGAAGTATTATATGTTACATACTGTTTGAATGCTGTGCATACAAGACCAAGATCCCTCATACATACCACTTTCCTTAAGTTATTCCCCAAATCCCGTCTCATTATTTCCCTTAAACTGTCTTTTTCCCCCTGTTGCATAACTATTATTCAACATTTTTTTTATCATCTACTAGTCTATGAAGCCATACATATTGAGTTCTGAATCTGTTAGAAACAAATTTCCCTGTGGAGTCGCCAATTTGTTGACACCCAAAAACACAACGGAGGGTACCTGCATGCAAATTGGTTTCAATGCCTTATTATTTATGTATAATTAATAATATACTATATAGGCAGGACCCCATGTGTGAATATGATGAAGGATGACTCATCTCTTATTTTCTCATGTCTTGGTTGCGAAATAAGATCTGCAATTTATTGTCTCGAAATCACTCTTTAAAACAAAATGGGCAAACAACAGGTTTATTGGTGATTTGATTAAAAGAGAATTGGTATTGTTTTGATGATCATCACGGTTCTATTTTGTTGCACGTAGTTTGAATGGGAATTTAAACTCCAGACTTGAAGTTGTATATGGTTATGGCATTATGTTACTATGATCTAGTGTTAAAAGGTTATGCACCATTGTTTAAGTTTAAAATTCATAAGTGTTTGGTGTATGTCTTCCCTAGCAAGTGTGGACATATAATATGTTGATGCAAAAAGGTTGGCACACATATTAAGTTTGAAAACATAGTGTAAGGGTAGTGTATCCGAATTGCATTGAATTTGATATGGCTATGGTGGATTATGCGCTATATGTGCTAGCGCACTTGTACTAGGATATGGGTGATGGAGTAAATGTGGATATGACGTGTAGTAATTGCACATCCCTCTAACCTACCTCGATGGTCGCCACCCTTGCTATGTTCACATTTGGTAGTTTTTTTGGTTGGTGTTGCCTCCGTGTTGCTCGACTTTTGCAGAAAATAACAGAGTTGTTGGTTTTTCCTTCACGTTTTCGACAACAGGTATGAATTTCTTGTCTTCCATTCACTATGCACTCTGCTCCAAGGTAGAATATATGGTTGGATCTTAGATTTTTCTTGCTCGATGCTTTCTTTTTAAAGTTACAGTGGCGAATATATATGCTCTATCTGTGCGAGTTGATTGGCATGTTGTAAATGGTTTATAGTTCCTTTTGAATTTCTGGGTTATGGTTGCGCAAATGATATTGTTGTTCCCTTTCATAGTTGAGAAATCTAGTTTCATGGTTGTTGATAATAGATTGGTTATGATGCTCCATTTTTGGGACTGGTTATGGTAACTGTGGTATGCTATGACTCTTTGTTTCTCTCCTTTTGCAATTTCGAAAAGGGTTTACCTCCATAAATAGCAATGATTTTTTGGTTGTGACGAGTTATATTTCTTGATGTGCCACACAATCATAGGTGACTTTTCGACCTCTGTTATATATTTCCCCATATAAATTGTTATGTTCAACATTTGGGTGTTGTTTGTGACCCTGTGTGGTTTGAGGGAACTGTTGTAATGAATGAAATGGAGAAACAAGGTTTTGGTTTCCTCCCAGGTGCCGACCACGACCTAGTCTGAAGTTATGTGACAGTTGGTTGGGTGAATGTGAAGCTTGGTTCTTGTTCTATGATTGGTTTTTGGATGGTGGCGCTGTCGAA
>ML810274.1:104304-119106 GCA_009831015.1 Picea engelmannii
TATATACCAAGGAGACATTTTCATTTTGAATCATCTTGTACTTGAACATTTAAGTGGGGTAAAAGGAGGTTGCCCCCTCGAAGAGGCTTATTATCTGAAATTATCTCTTTTTCAAGGCGTTGAGTATTTTTTTTGAGGTTTTTATAGGCTATATTGATGTTTGGTTCTTAACAACTACTCCATGAGTTTCAAGATATTTTTGCATGGTCATACAAGGATCTTAGTGGTTTTGATCCTGCTCTCATACAACATGCCATTCCTATCAAGAAAGGGGTAAATCCATTTAGGAAAAAACAAAGACCTATTAACTCTGCACTCGAAGCTACTATTAGGAAAGAGTTGGAAAAACTATTGAAAGATGGTATAATCTTTCTAGTTAAGTATTCCAAGTGGGTTTCAAATCTGGTACTTGTTCAAAAGACTACTGGTCAGATCAGTTTATGCGTCAATATCCACACACTAAACAAAGCAAGTGTCAAATATCATTTTACTCTCCCTAATATGGAAATGATTTTACAACAAGTTGCAGGGTCACAAATGATGTCCTTACTTGATGGATTTTCTGGATATAATCAAATAAAGGTAAAGAGGACTGATATATATAAAACCACATTTACTACACGTTGGGGTACATTTTCTTATGAACGCATGTCTTTTGGCTTGTCTAATTTAGGTTCTACCTTTCAAAGAGCCATGCATATATATTTTGACGATCTAATTGGTAAAATTATCCAAGTTTATTTCGATGAGTTGATAGTCTATTCAAAGAACCGGTTGGATCATTTCAGTCATCTTAGAAAAGTTCTCATGCATTGCAAAAAAATTGGTATTTCTTTAAATCGTTCCAAGTCTATTTTTGGTGTCACTAAAGGAAAAATCCTTGGTCATATTGTTTTTGATTCAGGAATAAGCATTGACCCTAAAAGGATTGCTGCTATTCTAAATATTCTTGCCCCCAACTCCAAGAAAGAATTTTGGGCTTTCATGGGAATTATTAATTTTGTCCATAGGTTCGTTCCTAATTTTGCCGTCATGGTTAAACCAATACATAATATTCTGAAGCAAGATCCTTCTTTTTCTTTGACAGGTGACATCGAAAATGCTTACCTTAGGATTAAGAACACAATCAACTCCGCACTGGTTTTGGCGAAACCAGATTTTGAGAAAGAATTTATCATATACAACAATTCCACAGAGTTTATCATATGATGAAATCAAGTACTCTTATATTGAAAAACATGTTGTTTCTCTTGTTAAGGCTATATAAAAAAATTTCCACTTTATATTAGGAAAACATACACAGGTAAGAGTCCCTTTTCCTGTTGTCAAGTTTCTTCTCTCACAAACTTATATTTTAGGAAAACTTGCACATTGGCTTCCCAAAATTCAAGAACATGATTTAACCATCATGACTTCAAAAACAATCAAGGGAAGATACTTAGCCCTTCACTTGTCTCAACACCCTGAACCAAGTGAATAAATTGATGATCATGACAATCCTCTTTCAGCTCTATTCTATATTGAAAATCAAAATCTTTCTATCGCTGAGCATCCTTGGTACATAAATCTGGTGTAGTACTTGTAGCATAAAAAAATTCCAGATAACTTGGATACTCACCAGAGAAGAAAAATCTGCCTCACATCTTCCAGGAATATCATTTTGGGAGACTTCTTGTTTAGAAGGTCTACATATGGTTTATTACTTCGATGTGTGAATGATGAAGAAGCACACAAACTGTTACAGGAAGTTCATGGTTCATCAGTTTCTGTCATTCACATTGGTGGCCATTTTTCTAGTAAATCTATTGCCTTTAAAATCATAAGAATTGGATACTATTGGCCTTCGATATTTCGAGATTCCTACAAATTCACAAAATCTTGCAATAAGTGCCAAAAATTTGTTGGGAAATAGCATCTTTCTGCCATGCCTTTACAACCTGTCCTCCTAGATTTCCCTTTTTCTAATGGGGCCTAGACTTCATTGGTCCTATCAATCCTCCCTCTTCCACATGGCATACTTTTATTTTGACAACCACGGACCACTTTACTAAATGGACCGAGGCTGTCCCTCTTAACCATGCACAAGATGAGCATGTAATTTCTTTCCCAGAAAATAATGTCTTTTCCATATTTGGCATTCCACTAGAGATCATTACGGATAATGGGCCAACCTTCATTTATGAAAAGTTAACTCAATTTCTGGTTAAATTAGGGGTAAAACATTTCACATCATCAACCTATTACCCCCAAGGAAATGGTAAAGCTGAGTCCACTAATAAAAACCCGGTTAGGATCATCAAGAGGACCATAGATGATAAACACTGCCAATGGCACACACTTCTCACTTACGCTCTCTAGGCAGATCACACTACCACCAAGGAAAGCACATGTTGTACTCCCTTCCATCTCACATATGGACAAGAGGCTATTTTGCCTACTAAGCTAGAGATTTATTTTTTACAGTTGATGTTAGAGATTGAAGAATTAAATTCTTCCAATGTTCCCCAAAGGATAAATGCCATGTTAGCCCTGGAAGAACAAAGGATTTTTTCCTTAGAGAACATAAAGAGAAGGAAACAAATTGTGAAAAAGTATTTTAATAGACGAGTGAAAGATGTTGAATTCAATATTGACGAGAAAGTCCTACTATGGGACTCATCTCATGCTGAGAGATGAAGATTCTCAAAGTTCCAGAAACTATGGCTAGGTCCTTTTCAAATCGCTTTTGTCTTAGGTGCAAACTCATATCTTCTAAAGGATTTGGAAGAGAAATTGTTCTCTTACAATAGTAATGGTTCCCACTTGAAACATTATGTGGAACCAGTTTGATAATTAACTCTTATTTGAAATAACTTCTATATATAGTCTTTTGTTTTGCTGTTTGCTCTTTTTTACATTGGGTTGTTGATTTTTAATTTTTTTTTAATTTTTCAGAAATAAAGTCTGGATCAGTTTTTCCATAACAATGTCATTCTTTAAGTATTGTTGATCAATAAGAAATAAGGTATACACAGTTGTCACAATGTCCTCCTTTTAGACCACGCTGGAACTGATTTTTTCTTTCAACACTGTTGTAGGATAATTGATTTTGCCTTCTTCCCTATTTCTGCTATCCCATTCTTCCCTCCATCCCAAGATTCAAAGAGCATACCGGAAAGTTTATCCTTAAAAGGTTTAAGAAGTATTATATGTTACATACTGTTTGAATGCTGTGCATACAAGACCAACATCCCTCATACATACCACTTTCCTTAAGTTATTCCCCAAATCTCGTCTCATTATTTCCCTTAAACTGTATTTTTCCCCTTGTTGCATAACTATTCTTCAACATTTTTTTTATCATCTACTAGTCTATGAAGCCATACATATTGAGTTCTGAATCTGTTAAAAACAAATTTCCCTGTGGAGTCGCCAATTTGTTGACACCCAAAAACACAACGGAGGGTACCTGCATACAAATTGGTTTCAATGCCTTATTATTTATGTACAATTAATAATATACTATATAGGCGGGACCCCATGTGTGAATATGATGAAGGATGACTCGTCTCTTATTTTCTCATGTCTTGGTTGCGAAATAAGATATGCAATTTATTGTCTCGAAATCACTCTTTAAAACAAAATGGGCAAACAACAGGTTTATTGGCGATTTGATTAAAAGAGAATTGGTATTGTTTTGATGATCATCACGGTTCTATTTTGTTGCACGTAGTTTGAATGGGAATTTAAACTCCAGACTTGAATTTGTATATGGTTATGGCATTGTGTTACTATGATTTAGTGTTAAAAGGTTATGCACCATTGTTTAAGTTTAAAATTCATAAGTGTTTGGTGTATGTCTTCCCTAGCAAGTGTGGACATATAATATGTTGATGCAAAAAGGTTGGCACACACATTAAGTTTGAAAACATAGTGTAAGGGTAGTGTATCCGAATTGCATTGAATTTGATATGGCTATGGTGGATTATGCGCTATATGTGCTAGCACACTTGTACTAGGATATGGGTGATGGAGTAAATGTGGATATGATGTGAAGTAATTGCACATCAGTCTAACCTACCTCGATGGTCGCCACCCTTGCTATGTTCACATTTGGTAATTTTTTTGGTTGGTGTTGCCTCCGTGTTGCTCGACTTTTGCAGAAAATAACAGAGTTGTTGGTTTTTCCTTCACGTTTTCGACAACAGGTATGAGTTTCTTGTCTTCCATTCACTATGCACTCTGCTCCAAGGTAGAATATATGGTTGGATCTTAGATTTTTCTTGCTCGGTGCTTTCTTTTTAAAGTTACAGTGGTGAATATATATGCTCTATCTGTGCGAGTTGATTGGCATGTTGTAAATGGTTTATAGTTCCTTTTGAATTTTTGGGTTATGGTTGCGCAAATGATATTGTTGTTCCCTGTCATAGCTGAGAACTCTAGTTTCATGGTTGTTGATAATAGATTGGTTATGATGCTCTGTTTTTGGGATTGGTTATGGTAACTGTGGTATGCTATGATTCTTTGTTTCTCTCCTTCTGCAATTTCGAAAAGGGTTTACCTCCATAAATAGCAATGATTTTTTGGTTGTGACGAGTTATATTTCTTGATGTGCCACACAATCATAGGTGACTTTTTGACCTCTGTTATATCTTTCCCCATATAAATTGTTATGTTCAACATTTGGGTGTTGTTTGTGACCCTGTGTGGTCTGAGGGAACTGTTGTTATGAATGAAATGGAGAAACAAGGTTTTGGTTTCCTCCCAGGTGCCGACCACGACCTAGTCTGAAGTTATGTGACAGTTGGTTGGGTGAATGTGAAGCTTGGTTCTTGTTCTATGATTGGTTTTTGGATGGTGGCGCTGTCGAAATTCCTCCCACAGTCTTGAATGTATATGAGGGAAAGTTTTTGGTGGTACTTTGGATTCGACTGTGTCATAGTTGGAAATGATGGTGTTAGATTTTTGGTTGTATAAACTCCATTAACTAATACTCTCTCCCTCCAGTTGAACTCAAACCTATTTGGATCAGTGGTTGTGAACACATGTTGGGGATTTAATCTGAGTTTGATTATGATTGAACAATGGGTAAACCTGTTAGTCACATTGTTGATTGTGTGTTACATATGAGGTTTTTTGGTCGATTTTTATTAGTGGATCTCTGGTGAATAAAGCCACTAGACCTTCAAACCTAGTCCATCACATGATAAGCATTGTAGGGTTGAAATTAACCTTATGTCGAATTGTGGTTGGCATAGATTGCACTCCATAGTGCCCTTAGTTGGTCTGAGTTTTGTTACTGGGATCATTCCATTGTTAAGTAACATATAAAATTAAAAGCCTGCAATTAAAATGAAATAAATTTTGCAGTGAATGAAAATGGTTGTAGTGTTTTTATTTCCATGCTATGATGTTAAACATGCACATTTGGAGATGACCTGTATGGTGGCATAATTCCTACAGAAATTGGTTTAGGTTAAATATTTTATAATGTTTAATTAAATTAAACATAAGAGGCGTTTGAAGATTTTCAAGCTCTCCTTGCTATATAACTTTTGGATTATGTTATTTTATGTGGAAGTTAAATGGTTTGTATTGGTTCTTCTTGGCCCTACCAGTTGGTTGGAGTTATTGTTCTTTGGATGTTAGAAAATTCCTTGCACCTTCTCTCAAGTAATAGATATATGTGTAAATGAAAAGGAAATATGGGAATTGTGGGGTGATAGTTCTAAGGATTTTTATATTTTTGTTTTTTTGGACAGCTGGGTCTTGAGTTTGAATGTTGAACATAGGTTTTTTTGGAATAATGATAGTGATGATTTGAAGATAATAAATGTTAATTCATCAACATAACAATAACCATCTCATCTCCGACCATAATATCACTTTTTGCGTATTACAAGCCCCTCACTTTCCCAGATGCATTTAAATTTTCCATGTTCTGTTGTTGTGAATTTCATTAGAATGAAAGGGGTTTTAAAAGGAAGAAGTTGGGCATTGATTGGTGTTTGGATGTTAGTGTCATTGTTTTCTGAAATTGCTTGAACAATACTCATGGTGTTTCTTGACCATTATACCACTTTACGCTCATTACAATCCCCTCATCTTCCAAAGAGCCCCGTTCACTCCCTATTCAGACATTAATTGATTGGTGATTTTATGGATGGATTGCATGTGCTCCTGTGGTAAATGATAAGAGTCAACTTTTAATGCTATTTATGTAGAGTTAATGCATGGATTATTAAGAAATTTCCATGACATGTTTTGAATTATTGCTATAGGATGAGATTTTTTAGAAAAGGTAGTAATGGTAGAGGTAACATAGGCATGGGTAATTGGCAGAGGGGTCATAGAAGACCTCAGTTCTCCATACATTTTGATGTTTCCCCTAGGAATTGAACCACCTTTTCCAAGATGGTTTCTTCATCCTAGTAGGCCAAAGGATCCTCTAGCCCCGGCTTGAAATACCGCCCTTTCAAGCACATCAAAACTTGTTCGACATATTAGTCCCTCCTCATATATCAATGAGACTAGAATGACCCGCAAACAATGGTTGGAAAGAGATTGTCCACCAGCTTGTTGTCCACCCCCACGATTGTCCCACTGCATCACTACCTTTACCACCACCTCCACCACCGATTAATATAAATTCCCAAATATCCCCTCCTGTCTTAGCAGTGCAGTCATCACATGCCAGTAAAAGATTAAAAATAGATTTCCCTGAGCCTGTGGAAGACAAGGGGAAAGAAATAGCCACTCATTCCAACTCATCCAAAGAATCTGCCAAATCAGTCTCCTCTCTCCTTCATCTTAAGGATGATTGTTCTCATGTTATTAGTGTAGTTCAACCTCAAGGATCTAACCAGTCAAAGGTTGTCACAAAAAAATTCAAAAGGAGACAACAGTGAGAAGAGGCTTAATGCCTCTCATAGAAAACATGAATTTTGATGATGATTAATGTTTCTTTATATGTTGAAGACAATAATTTTACTTTGATGAAGTTTTGGACAATAAGCATATTTTTAGAGATTCTTTTGGGACAACATGGATATAACATTTTTTTGGATATGATTAGATTATATTTTGCTGATATTTAAAATATTTGATCATAATTTTGAATATGGGAGTTACAAGGAGGAAATATTTGAAATCTTATGATTGATTTTTATATTTTCATGTTTGATGATTATTGAAGGAAATAATTGGGAGTCACAAGGGGTCCCACCTATTTAGTTATTATTTAAGACCCTTATTTATATATTATTATTATTTATTTGTCTCAAACTAATTAGTTAAGTTAATTTGACTCAAATAAAGAAAAGTAGTTAAACTACCATAACTTAATGAGAAGGAATAAAATCTCAATGAAGTGAAGAGACAAAGGGGGAGAGAATTGAAGGAGAACTACAACCATAAGGTTTTCTCTATACTAGTGATATATTTTCAACTTTCATTCATTCTGAGTTTACTAGAAAGTTTAATCCTCTTGATGACAACATTGTCTTATTGAAGGCAACATGATTAAAAAACAAAATCACATATTTCAACATCTTGTTTTAAAGGTGTATGATTTATCTTTGACAATTTGTGTATTTTTGTTTGTGCACAAATTGAGTTTCATGACTGATAAATAATATCTTGCAGAGTCAAGTGACATCATTTTGTGGCAGGTTGATCCATATATTTAGCTTCGATTTTCTTCTTGATTGTCAGAAGTCTTTTTGTATGGTTCCCATAGAAGGATTCTAAATTTGATTTTGGTCCCTACCCTCGCAGGGGTTTGTAGAGAGAACTTGGTTTTGTATCTCAGAATGAAATAAATGAAAAATTAGAGTACTGTTTCAGTATCAAACATGTGTTTTAATGATCTGGTTCATTCTTTTACTTTGATCTCCATATATACATTATGTAATTTGAATCCTAATAATGCAAGCAGAGAGAAGAACCGACGATGGTCTTTACAAAAAGGGGAAAGCCTGCAATAGTCTTGGAGCAAGCTGTGGCGCGATGCCCAGAATAAAGCCACAATATTCGATGGAATATGTGACCGACAATGTCACTCTTAACTCTATTCATGTAATAGAGTGAGGGATGAAGATGCCACAATCGAATCCCCGTGGCATAACGATCATCCTGTAGCTTCGCATTCAACAAACAAAGAGATGGAGTCGGGATGACTGTTGCAGCCATCTCTTCAACATCATTGACGACAGAAGAAAACATAGGGTGATTTTTATTGAAGACCAAGGAAAACCACTTTGCAGTGCTCTGAGTGATCAAACGAGAGGCCAGATTGACGATCCTCGAGAACAAGGTAATGCCGCTCCTTCTACTATCCGCGATGGTTGCTGCAACCCCAACAACAGTGGGTGCATGGCGTCCAATCTGCAGGTGGTCATATGGGGTGCTACTCCTACGGGCGAAGCGGGAGGTGCAAAGCTTGTCACCTTCTCCACTACCTCCATATGGCCATAGCTCCTTCTCCTTCACCATCATTCAATTTGTTAAAAATTCGAAGGACACAAGGGTAGGATTTGATCCACTTACGTGTGCACGGGTCACAGTACCATTTAATATAGTATCTCTGGGTGCAACCACATGTTTGATCACTACCTCAAGGTTCCCTCATAGCTCCAGGTAAAGCCTTCACAAGAATTGAACCTTGCCCAATAGTGAAAATATCCTCTCTTTCCACCATTGGATCCAACCCCTTTGGGAAAAAATTTGAAGGACATGGGGGTGGGATTTGATCCACTTATGTGTGCATGGGTCATGATACCATTTAATATAGTATCTCTAGGGAAACCACATGTTCGATAACTACCTCAAGGTGCCCCCATGGCTCTAGGTAAAGCCCTCATGAGAATTGAACCTTGCCCAATAGTGAAAAAATCATCACTTTCCACCATTGGATCCAACCCCTTTGGGCGGTCCTTTGTAATTAATACTCGTGGATTAAGTGATTGTTTTTGAGGCTATAAACCCTGGGTGGCATTACCAACTATCTTGTCTTAGCCCGACAAGATCTGAAAATGTTTGAGTAAGGTTTTCCATACCTTTTCCTCAACACCCAATTCAACTACTTATATCGTATCATGCATATCAAACAACACATATAGATGTAGTTGAATTTCCTTGGAGTTGACAACATGGCTATAGATATGTTGACTTCTAGTGGAAAAATCTCGTAGCATCAAAATAATTACTTAATGCTGATAAGGAAATAAGGAAAAATTAATAACAATAACCTCCACCTATAACCCAAGTATGATGGTAGTCATTATTTTATCTTGAAATTAATAATCTATCCCTTTTAAATATTTTGTCCAATGCTTAGGGTCAGATGATCAATTGTCTTAACTCCTTTATCTATTTAAAAAATACCATTTAACACCATGCTTGAAGACAAGCTTCAATTATGTATATTATTAATCAATAAACATTTTGATCCATATTGAGCATTCCAAGAATCCTCTTTGGGTCTGATTTATCAAATGCTATCGATGGAATCAACATTTTACTTTCCATAATTGGAAAGGCAACCTAAAGAAAAAAAATAAAATAAAAAATGTCAAAGGATCCTGCAAATATTGCATATGTATGGCATACAATGTAATCTAAAAACCATTTTATAACCAAACGCATAAGGTTGTACCTCATTAACCACCAATCCTATATTCTATCATTATTATCAAAATTGGTCTCTTTGCATAACACAATGCACCCTAGAAGATTATATGACACATGCCAACCCCTTGATTGGCATGTAGTAAATGGTTTATGGTTCCTTTTGAATTTATGGGTTATGGTTGCACAAATGATATTGTTATTCCCTGTCATAGTTGAGAACTCTAGTTTCATGTTTGTTGATAATAGATTGGTTATGACGCTCCATTTTTGGGACTAGTTATGGTAACTGTGGTATGCTATGACTCTTTGTTTTGATCCTTCTGCAATTTCAAAAAGGGGTTACCTCCATAAATAGCAATGATGTTTTGGTTGTGACGAGTTCTGTTTCTTGATGTGCCACACAATCATAGGCGACTTTTCAAACTCTATTATATCTTTCCCCATCTAAATTGTTATGTTCGGCATGTGGGTGTTGTTTGTGACTCTGTGTGGTCCGAGGGATCTATTGTTATGAATGAAATGGAGAAACAAGGATTTGGTTTCTTCCCAGGTGCCGACCATGACCTAGTCTGAAGTGATGTGACAATTGGTTGGGTGAATGTGAAGCTTGGTTCTTGTTCTATGATTGGTTTTTGGATGGTGGCACTGCTGAAATTCCTCCCACAGTCTTGAATGTATACGAGGGAAATTTTTTGGTGGTACTTTGGATTCGACTGTGTCATAGTTGGTAATGATGGTGTTAGATTTTTGGTTGTATAAACTCCATTAACTAATACTCTCTCCCTCTAGTTGGACCTGAACCTCTTTGAATTGGTGGTTGTGAACACATGTTGGGGACTTAATCTAAGTTTGATTATGATTGAACAATGGGTAAACCTATTACTCACATCATTGACTGTGTGTTACCTATGAGGAATTTTGGTCGATTTTTATTGGTGGATCACTGGTGAATAAAGCCACTAGACCTCCAAACCCAGTCTGTCACATGATAAGCATTGCAGGGTTGAAATTAACCTTATGTCGAATTGTGGTTGGCATAAATTGCACTCCATCGTGCCCTTAGTTGGTCTGAGTTTTGTTACTGGGATCATTTCGTTTTTAAGTAACATATGAAATTAAAAGCCTACAATTAAAATGAAATAAATTTTGTAGTGAATGAAAATGGTTGTAGTGTTTTTATTTCAATGCTATGATGTTAAACATGCACATTTGGAGATGACCTGTATGGTGGCATAATTCCTACAAAAATTGGTTTAGGTTAAATATTTTATATTTTTTAATTAAATTAAACATAAGAGGCGTTTGAATATTTTCAAGCTCTCCTTGCTATATAACTTTTGGATTATGTTATTTTATGTGGAAGTTAAATGGTTTGTATTGGTTCTTCTCGGCCCTACCAGTTGGTTGGAGTTATTGTGATTTGGATGTTAGAAAATTCCTTGCACCTTCTCTCAAGTAATAGATATATGTGTAAACGAAAAGGAAATATGGGAATTGTGGGGTGACAGTTCTAAGGATTTTTATACTTTTGTTTTTTTGGACAGTTGGGTCTTGAGTTTGAATGTTGAACATAGGTTTTTTTAGAATAATGGCAGTGATGATTTGAAGATAATAAATGTTAATTAATCAACATAACAATAACCATCTCATCCCTGACCCCAATATCACTTTTCGCGTATTACAATCCCCTCACTTTCCCAGATGCATTTAAATTTTCCATGTTTTGTTGTTGTGATTTTCATTATAATGAAAAGGGTTTTAAAAGGAAGAAGTTGGGCATTGATTGGTGTTTGGATGTTAGTGTCATTGTTTTCTGAAATTGCTTGAACAATACTCACGGTTTTTCTCGACAATTATACCACTTTACGCTCATTATAATCCCCTCATCTTCCAAAGAGCCTCGTTCCTCCCTGTTCAGAAATTAATTGATTGGTGATTTTATGGATGGATTGCATATGCTCCTGTGGTAAATGATAAGAGTCAACTTTTAATGCTATTTATGTAGAGTTAATGCATGGATTATTAATAAAGTTTCATGACATGTTTTGAATTATTGCTATAGGATGAGATTTTTTAGAAAAGGTAGTATTGGTAGAGTAACATAGGCATGGGTAATTGGCAGAGGGGTCATAGAAGACCTTAGTTCTCCATACATTTTGATGTTGACCCCCAGGAATTGAACCACCTTTTCCAAGCTGGTTTCTTCATCCTAGTAGGCCAAGGGCTCCTCCAACCCTGGCCTAAAATACTGCCCTTTCAAGCACATCAAAACTTGTTTGACATCTCGGTCCCTCCTCATATATCAATGAGACTAGAATGACCCGCAAACGATGGTTGGAAAGAGATTTTCCACTAGCTTGTTTTCCACTACCATGATTGGCCCACTGCATCATTGCCTTTACCACCACCTCCACCACCGATTAATACAAATCCCCAAATATCCCCTGTTGTGCTAACAATGAAGTCATCACATGCCAATAAAAGATTAAAAACAGATTTCCCCGAGCCTGTGTAGGATAAGGGGAAAGAAATAGCCACTCACTCCAACTCATCCAAAGAATCTGCCAAATCAATCTCCTCTCACCTTCATCTTAAGGATGATTGTTCTTATGTTATTAGTGTAGTTCAATCTCAAGGATCTAACTAGTCAAAGGCTATCACAAAAAATTCAAAAGGAGATAGCAGTGAGAAGAGGCCTAATGCCTCTCATAGAAAACATGGATTTTGATGATGATTAAAGTTTCTTTATATGTTGAAGACAATAATTTTACTTTGATGAAGTTTTGGACAATAAGCATATTTTTAGAGATTCTTTTGGGACAACATGGATATAACATTTTTTTGGATATGATTAGATTATATTTTGCTGATATTTAAAATATTTGATCATAATTTTGAATATGGGAGTTACAAGGAGGAAATATTTTAAATCTTATGATTGATTTTTATATTTTCATGTTTGATGATTATTGAAGGAAATAATTGGGAGTCACAAGGGGTCCCACCTATTTAGTTATTATTTAAGACCCTTATTTATATATTATTATTATTTATTTGTCTCAAAATAATTAGTTAAGTTAATTTGACTTAAATAAAGAAAGGTAGTTAAACTACCATAACTTAATGAGAAGGAATAAAAGCTCAATGAAGTGAAGATACAAAGGGGGAGAGAATTGAAGGAGAATTGCAACCATAAGGTTTTCTCTATACTAGTGATATATTTTCAACTTTCATTCATTCTGAGTTTACTAGAAAGCTTAATCCTCTTGATGACATCATGGTCTTATTGAAGGCAACATGATTAAAAAACCGAATCACATATTTCAACATCTTGTTTTAAAGGTGTATGATTTATCTTTGACAATTTATTTATTTTTGTTTGTGCACGATTTGAGTTTCATGACTGATAAAGAATATCTTGTAGAGTCAAGTGACATCATTTTGTGGTAGGTTGATCCATATCTTTAGCTTTGATTTTCTTCTTGATTGTCAGAAGTATTTTTTTATGGTGCCCATCGAAGGATTTTAAATTTGATTTTGGTCCCTACCCTCGCAGGGGTTTGTAGAGAGAACTCGGTTTTGTATCTCAGAATGAAATAAATGAAAAATCAGATTATTGTTTCAGTATCACACAACTGTTTTAATGATCTATTTCATTCTTTTGCTTTGATCTCCATATATACATTATGTAATTTGACTCCTGATCATGCAAGCAAAGAGAAGAACCGACGATGGTCTTTACAAAAAGGGAAAGCCTGCAACAGTCTCGAAGCAAGCCATGGCGCAATGTCTAGAATAAAGCCACAATCTTCGATGGAATATGTGATAAAAAATGTCACTCTTAACTCTATTCCTGTAATAGAGTGAGGGATGCATATGCCACAATAGAATCCCTGTGGCATAACGATCATCCTGTAGCTTCTCTTTCAGTGGACAAAGAGATGGAATCAGGATGACCGTTGCAGCCATCTCTTCAACATCATTGATGACAGAAGAAAACAAAGGGTGTTTTTTATTGAAGACCAAGGAAAACCACTTTGCAGTGCTCTGAGTGATCAAACAGGAGGCCAGATTGACGATCCTTGAGAACCAGGTAATTACGCTCCTTCTACTATCTGTGATGATTGTTGCAGCCCTAGCAACAATGGGTGCATGGCATCCAATCTGCAGGTGGTCATATGGGGTGCTACTCCTATGAAGAAGCAGGAGGTGTGAATCTTGTCGCGTGCTCCACTACCTCCATATGGCCATAGATCCTTCTCCTTCACCATCATTCAATTCGTTAAAAAATTGAAGGACACAAGGGTGGGATTTGATCCACTTACGTGTGCATGGGTCACAATACCATTTAATATAGTATCTCTGGGTGCAACCACACATTCTATCACTACCTCAAGGTTCCCCCATGGCTCCAGGTAAATCCTTCACAGGAATTGAACCTTGCCCAATAGTGAAAAAATCCTCTCTTTCCACCATTGGATCCAACCCCTTTGGGATAAAATTTGAAGGACATGGGGGTGGGATTTGATCCACTTATGTGTGCATGGGTCATGATACCATTTAATATAGTATCTCTAGGTGAAACCACACATTCAGTCACTACCTCAAGGTGCCCCCATGGCTCTAGGTAAAACCCCCATGAGAATTGAACCTTTCCCAATAGTGAAAACTCCTCGCTTTCCACCATTGGATCCAACCCCTTTGGGTGGTCCTTTGTAATTAACAGTCATGGATTAAGCGATTTTTTTTGAGGCTATAAACCCCAGGTGGCATTCCCAACTATCTTGTCTTAGCCCGACAAGATCTGAAAATGTTTGAGTAAGGTTTTCCATACCTTATACTCAACACCCAATTCAACTACTTATATCGTATCATGCATATCAAACAACACATATAGATGTAGTTGAATTTCCTTGGAGTTGACAACATGGCTATAGATATGTTGACTTATAGTGGAAAAATCTCATAGCATCAAAATAATTGCTTAATGCTGATAAGGAAATAGGGAAAAATCAATAACAATAACCTCCACCTATAACCCAAGTATGACGGTATTCATTATTTTATCTTGAGATTAATAATCTATCCCTTTTAAATATTTTTTCCAATGCTTAGGGTCAGATGATCAATTGTCTTAACTCCTTTATCTATTTACAAAATACCATTTAACACCATGCTTGAAGACAAGCTTCA
>ML810274.1:122049-134573 GCA_009831015.1 Picea engelmannii
GAAGAAAATTTTCTTGGTGTGTCACATCAACCATAATACCGCTGAGTGTTTTGTAATCCATTTTTAAAGAAAACCCACAAAATTTAAGAAAAACCATTTCAGTAAAAAAAACTAATCATTTAAATAATTTGAATTGCATATTAAAGACTATAATTCTACCAAAAGGCTCAGATGGGATTTTCTATAAAATCTTCATAAATGGATACAATCAGGATCATCCAATGGCCTTGACACAATATCCTCATTCAACAAATAGTGCCACAAACCATCAAAACTAATCAGTTGAATAATTTGAATTTCATATTGGAGACTGAAATTCTACCAAAAGAATCAGAACAAGTCTTTTATAAAAACAACATACCTGGATAAAAATCAAGATCACCCAATGGCCTTGACACAATTTTGTCCATCAAGAAGTTTTACAACAAAAAAATTACTGATTTGAGTGACTCTTGTATTCTAGAGAAATGCACACTCTCCCTAAGCTCCCTCCAAGCTCCAAACATTCCTACAAAAGAAAAGGACATGCAGACCAGAGAATAGCTAAAATTCAATACAATATTAGCAACTCTTCATCATATTGACCCCTATTTTTCCCTAAAATGTAGTGCATGACCCTCCATACAATCAAATCGAGCATTATTGTAGGTAGTGTACAATCTATACACTTTGTCAATGCGGGGAGGATTCCAGTGTTATACCATGTTATTGGCATGTATTACCTCAAAAGTAATGGCTCGATAGAACATGATCTTGATATGATATACACATGAAGCCTCTTCCCCACAAGGGATTCATGTATAGTCAGACTTGGATCCATGCTAAGATACATAGGAATTAAATTTCCCTCCTCCTCCTCTCCCCAAAGGTGTGCATAAAATCAAGATGGGAACAAATATGATAACAACCACAATTTTTGAACAACTTGGAGTCTTTTTCTATCTAGATTAAATCCAAAAATCAATGCAGAACATGGCCAGTTTTCATATCGACTATAATGTTTTCTTTCATTCCATAATGAACATATCAACCTCAACAAATGTGACAAACCACATAGTAGGTGATTTATCAGTAGAATTTTATGAATACACTTGTGATACTTTTTTGAACTACACCATCTTCACAAACCTTATGCTACTTTTGTAAGTCTAATGTAGTGCCTACAATACAACTTATGCCCATAAAATTTAGGAACAAGGTGCAAAGGGAGTAGGTTCTGTTATCTCTCCAAGAGTCCTTCTCAGGTTGTATCTTGAAGAAGCCTGATAACTTAAAGTGTGATTGTTTTTGTATTTCTATGTGGATAAAATGGGATAACTGACCTACTAGATGGTATCAAGAAAATCAAATGTATATAACCAAATGAGACAATGCTTTCAAGAATTAATGATCAGATGGGTAGCAAAACTGGTGGATGAAGAAAGCTATGCTTATTAACCAGAACACACATGTTATGGGTCAAATAAGATAGTGTAGATTACTATTAAATCAAGATTATGAACTGAAAAAATGAGATAACAATCATTAGTAGTTAAAACAAACTTGAATCAAAGTACAGAAAGAGAAAGGTAATGGCAATCTGACATCAATAATGAAAGAAAATTGTGATCTGTATTATATATCTGAAAGTCTATTACAATAGAATTAAGGTCTCTGTATCCAGACTCGAACCCTTCAGTCTATAAAATTGATAGGCTTTATATCCTTTACAAGCAGTTTCAAGTCCTCAAAAGATGGATCTGATAATCTCTTCTCCTATCTCAAATTTGAATTTGTGAGGTGGTTGGAAAAGACATAAATTTCTGGAAATATGTTTCTCAAATATTGACCCATATCTCTCAAACCAAAACATATGTGTACAAACTGGAAGAGGATTTTGTATATGGGTTTGTTGTGAGAAAAAACCTCTCTCATTTATTTGAGATTCATTTTCATTTTCCTGGGATCTGCATTTCAAAAACATGTGTCAAACAGGGAAATTCTGTGATCGAAAAATTAGGGCTCATAGATGAATTCGATTCTCCCAATATATGACACTTGTGGGAAAAATGAGAGAGTTTATTATTATTGGACATGTTAGAAACATACACATCCACCCTATTCTCAAAATTATTCTCCAGTCGCTCAAAATCATCATTTGAAAATGATGACTTAGCACAGTAAAAACGGACTTTTCTACACTTTCGATGGCTAAAATAGCCCCGAATTTCGCTTAGAATCCCTTTTGAAAAATGTATTAGCCACCGAAACCTGCGTTTTGAATTTTTTGAAGGAAAAACCAAATAAAATGTTTTTCAAACTTTATTTACAAGCTGGAACTCATTAAAATGAGCCCTAAAAATTTAGGAATGTATTTTTTCAATGACCTCCTATCACCTAAAATAAACAAATTTAATTATGTTATTTGAGGAGATAACATTTGGATCCTTCTGGGGATGAAAGCCTCCCTGTGAGGTTTCAAGAACCTTAGATTCAATGCCTTTCCTATAAAAACTCAAGCAGAACCTAAACTCTAGTGTTTCATTGGGCATGGAGTCATTTGGCATGTGCAATCGATCTCTGAACATCTTCAAAAAATGCCATCCTCAAGATCTGTCTTTATTCACATAAACTGACTGATATTTCTGCTGCAAACTGGAAGAAAAGAAATGCTCAGGAAACGAGCTTATTTCCTACACTAATCTACTCTAACTAGATGTACAATTTGGTTAGGTAAAGGATGACTTCCATAACAACCACCCAAGTAACTTTAATACTGAAGAAATTTCATCTTTGTCATTGATCAAAAAATGAAGTTTGAAATGTAACCACAGTGATAAGAACTCTTTCCGGAAATTATACTCACCTGAAAACATGGGTGAGCTAAAGAACTCTGAAAGTTTCAAGCTCTCTGAAAAGTATAACTCCATGAATGTTGCCACCGGATCCTTATAAGGAAGATCAGAAACATATTGGTCTTCGGGAAACAACTGCAAATCTATGGCAGCCTCTTGCTTAGCCATGACTGTTCCTCTATAGAAAAACTGATCATCTTTTTGTCCCTTTGAAATCAACTTGTGATCATCAAAAACTAAAATTTCCTCATCAGAATAATGTTCACAAGAGGATAACGAAACATGGTTTACATCATATGGATTAGAATCAGCTAAGAACATATAATTTCCCATGCAATCATCAGTTATCATAGGATCTTCTTGATTTGAAAACTGATCATAAACTTCACATGTATACCTGTCTCTAGAATACTCTGCATATATTGAAGAATCTAATTCTGAATCTGAAATATACTCACTTTCGGGCTGTTGTTCCATATTTGTTTCATACTCACTGCTTTCTTGTTTTGAATCTGAAATGTACTGACAGTCTTTTTTCTCTTGTGCATACAGGTCGTCAAAGTTAGTTTGCTCTTGGATACCTCTGGAAGCATGTATGTTCTCCTCCAACTCTTGAGAATCTTCAAACAAACTCCTTAGAGATGAAGACCTTATTTCTAGCAGAAGAAGGGCAAGTTCTGAATGCAAAATCATAACATAATATATCATGGTAGCTATCTCTGTAGGTCGGATATCCAAAGGCATGTCATGATAACTGCTGAAAAACCTTCGATTGAAAATAGACAAAGCTTCGTTTTCCTCTCTCTTCAAAGCATAAAAGTCAGCGAGCTACAAATCAAGAGATTTTTTCTCACCCCAATGCTTCAAAAAGGCATTTAATAACTCGATCCAAGAGTCAATAGAATCATATCTCAGACCTTTAAACCATGCTGCAACATCTCTGATCAAAGACTTGGAGAAAAATCTCATGATCACATCTTCATGAACAATCTGAAAATGATCAACAAAATCTTCAAAGGATTCTAGGTGCTTTACAGCTGAATCTTGATTCTCTCCAGAAAATTGAGGAAGATATCCATAAGAGTCAAGAGGGTAACGATTAAGGAGATAGGGAAGCCTTAAGGGTTTGAACATCTTCATCCTGATCTTAATTTGAAAAGAAATAGGCTGATTATGAGAGCTAACATGTTGATGACAAGGTTCAATAGTAATGCCACAAGGTGCTGAGTTATGGACAGAGTTTGAATCAGTTCTGACCTCTGTATGGTTACATGGCTGATCTAATTCAAGTGATATTTGAATACAATGACCGTCTTTATGAACGGGTTGAGGTATAGGTACCGAATCAACATCTACAATATAAGCAACATGCAAATCTTCTTCTTCTAAAGATGGATATATACAAGAAGGATGATGATTTTCAGAATATACAAAACAGAAAATGATTATCTTTACACGCGAAGGGAAAAACATGAAAGAGACGATAAAGAAAAACAATAGTTCATGAATAAAACTAATGAAATGATACCTAGATTTGAAATTCAACTCCTTCATCTTTTGTCAACTGGATCCTTCCCAGTGGAGTCTTATTAAACTCAAATGGATCAGGGAAATAGAAGGCTTGTAAATCTGTCCTAGCAGTAGGACTAGATTTTCTTCCCCTTTACAAACAAGTCTTGGAGAATAGGCTCTACTATAGGCAAAATGATATAAGTATAGGAGTAGAGTTTTTCTGGTTCTGCTTGCAAAAAAAAATTAAGAGAAAAGGAGCAATCCTCTTCCGGGGTAGATTGTTCAACTTGTTTCCCTAAACTATGTATAGAAAAATTCTTAGGAAAATGATTTACAACAACATAATATAATGAAGGCTCATCACCCTTTGGATTCTCTGATTCAACTACAATTTTATGAGAACAGGAAGATTCAATAGAAGCAGAATTAATGGAAGGTGTTCTAGGTACAGATAAAGAAGAAATACCTTTTGAGATACTTGATCTAGATTTCCTTGCTTCTTTGAAAGTTTGCCTTTGTAGGGCTCTTCTTCTTCTAATGATCTTCTTCGGGTTTGCAATAGGTGTTGCTGGTGGCCTTTTTGGATTTTCTCTGGTATGAGCTCTCTTCGGAGCCACTTCATTCCAATGGATTTTCCAGATAGATAATTAAAACCAAGTAAATGTCTAGGCTTTGTCTATCAACAAATATGGATCTATGTCATGTCCCAAGGAAGCTGAGCTTCAATCTCCTATCCCCGACAACGACGACAATTGGTTATCTCTCCAGGAGTCCTTCTCAGGTTGTATCTTGAAGAAACCTGGTAACTTAAAGTGTGATTGTTTTTGTATTTCTGTGTGGATCAAATGGGATAACTGACCTACTATATGGTATCAATACATTCAAATGTATATGACCAAATGAGACAATGCTTTCAAGAATTAATGATCAGATGGGTAGCAAAACTGGTGGATGAAGAAAGCTATGCTTATTAACCAGAACACACATGTGATGGGTCAAATAAGATAGTGTAGATTAATATTAAATCAAGCTTATGAACTGAAAAAATGAGATAACAGTCATTAGCAGTCAAAACAAACTTGAATCAAAGTACAAAAAAAGAAAGGTAATGACAATCTGACATCAATAATGAAAGAAAATTGTGATCTATATTATATATCTGAAAGTCTATTACAATAGAATTAAGGTATTTGTATCTAGAATCGAACCCTTCAGTCTATAAAATTTATAGGCTTTATAGCCTTTACAAGCAGTTTCAAATCCTCAAAAGATGGATCTGATAACCTCTTCTCCTATCTCAAATTCGAAATTGTGAGGTGGCTGGAAAAGACAAAAATTTCTGGAAATATGTTGCTCAAATATTGACCCATATATATATAAAAAAATAGATGTGTACAAAATGGAAGAGGATTTTGTATATTGTTTTGTTTTTAGAAAAAACATCTCTCATTTCTTTGATATTCATTTTCATTTTCCCGGGATCTTCATTTCAAAAACATGTGTCAAACAGGGAAATTCTGCGATCCAAAAATTAGGGCTCATAGATGAATTCTATTCTCCCAATATATGAAACCTGTGGGAAAAATAAGAGAGGTTATTGTTATTTGATGTGTTTTAAACAAAAACCTCCACCTGTTTCTCAAAATGATTCTCGAGTCACTCAAAATCATAATTTGAAAATTATGACTCAACACAGTAAAAACAAACTTTTCTACACTTTCGATGGCTAAAATAGCCCTGAATTTCGCATTTAAGCCACTGAAAGCTAAGGATTTCGATGGCTTAGAATCCATTTTGAAAAAGGCATTAGCCACCGAAACCTGAGTTTTGACTTTTTTGAAGGAAAAAACAAATCAAATGTTTTTCAAACTTTATTTACAAGCTGGAACTCATTAAAATGAGCCCTAAAAATTGAGGAATGTATTTTTTCAATGACCTCCTATCACCTAAAATAAACAAATTTGATTATGTTATTTGAGGAGATAATAGGTTCTATTATGATAATGAAAAATATGTCCATCACACAATGTCTCATGCTTATGATAACCTTTCCTGCAAGATCGTATTTTTTCACACTCCATAGTAGTGTGAGTTTCTCTCTCAATACAATTCTTGCTCCTTGACAACATTCAAAGTATTTGCAAACACAAGTATCGAATTTGTTATTGGAATCGGGAATAAAGACATTGGCAACATAAAAGATCCAACTAAGGCCATTAAATGGATAAATGAAAAAAATTAGGCCTACTTATTGTCCACAAAGATCATAGGGATAACAACAAGGAATGAAGTTTAAACTAAATCTCACACACAATTAATGATAATAAAAAAACGTGAAGTTGACACATAAGCCTATATACATTATCATTTTCAACATTCCACACTGGAAATAAATCCTATATTTAGTGCTTCTAGAAATTAACATCACCAATAATCTCTAGGAGAACACAAACCATTCTTCCTTGAGCCCATACAACTCGTAATACTGTAACCTGGGCTCTGATACAAATTGTACTATATACATAAGATAACAATGATTTTTTATTTTTTTTAATTCTAATTTTCCAATTTTGAGTATGGTGACTTTAGTATGAACAACAATTCTTCCATTCTAGCTAATAGATGTAAATAAAACAAGCAATTCTCAAAATATACAATGTTTAATGAAAATTAATTGAAACTCTCTAAATCGTGGAGAGACAAGCCCAAATACAATTACTTTCCAGGTTAAAACCAAATACCAGAGAAGCATTAATTGAATGTATTTTTCTAGGCATGCAAATGTTGGAATCAAACCTAGCTTATCAACCCATTTATCATTGTTATAATAATTGCCACTGTAATATCTCTTCCCATGGTCATATTGACACATAGTACTTGGATAAAATATATGTATTAAGAAATATGCCTTAAGATGACCCTATTTACACATTGAGTAGTGATTTATACAAGTTAATTCATTAAGGCAAAAATCCTAGTTTGAGTCTTTATGTAACACACCCAACCCCTTAAGTACCTTTTTAATGAATGGGGCATCAAAATTTCACTTATTATCGTTGTCTCGATTCATCCCTTTGATATGATTCGTCCTTTTCCACTTACCCATAGCTTTCTAACGACTATCATCAGTCTCTAATCCGACCTCTTGTTCGCAAGATATGACCTCTTGAAGTTCTTCAGGCGTTATTAGTTGAGGGCCATGTGTCATCCACATGGATCCATATCATTCATACCATCCTCAAGATCCTACATCCATGGTGTAATTCCATCCACCGTCCAATCCAACAATAGGATTTGATCTTCATTTGACACATAAGTTGCAGGGGAGATCGACGTTCAACACTTCGGTGCTGAACGCCCCTTTTCCTTTCTGCGTGCAAATCCTTCAGAGTCTCAAAATCCTGAACTCCCAAGGTGATGCCACATAGCTCTAGCCTTCGACCCTTTTGGGAGCATACACTATAACATCCTAACTCTCCCAGAGTTCCGAACTCCCAAAGTTCTGAAGTAACCCAAAATCTCTCCACATGGCTCCTTTAGTGGGTGACACACATCACGTGTTAATGGGCCTATAGGGTCTGCAAAACGTACGAATCTAGGTGACATGTGGCACACCAAACTAGGGTCCATGTAACCCTAGGTGATGTCAGTGTGCCACACCACCTTGTACTGATATCCTTCCAATCCCTTCGATTCTACAGTCAAGGTGTATCCACACATCCCCTAGATTGACGGCCTCCGTTACTTTGTAACTTCGACGTTCAGGGAGTTTGTGGTGTGACTTCTTCCTTTCTCCCGGAGTGGTCAATGTTGGGTTGACCATGGTCTATATCTAACAGTCGGGGGAGATCCTAAAGGGTATCTATATCTATGGTTTGCGTTTATTCACAACTCCGACATTCAGGGAGTTTAATGTCATGACATCACTGTCCTCCCAAAGTAAGTCTTCACCGAAGTGTTGACTATAGTTTGGATCCAACAGATAGGAGGGATCCTGATGTATTCTCAAATCGATGGTTCACATAACTTTGTAACTTCGACATTCAAAGGTTTCCTCTCTTTGAACCACACTTCCTTCCGGAGTTCTGAACTCTGAATACACGAATAACTCTAATCAATGGTCCACGTGCACTCTACTATGGGTGGTTGAGATCTAATCTGGCCTTTGAGAGCTCTCGACCCAAAGAAAAACACTCCTTATATCTCCCGAAGTTCCAAACTCCAAACCACACTCGATTCATCACCACGTGCACCTGATACCAATGGTCAGGAGTTACTTTGGCCTCCGAAGCTTCACGAATCTTGCATGCTCTTGTGATTGTATTTCGATTTCACCAGAGAACCGAGCTTCCAGATAACCGTTGATCTGAGGATTAACTTCAAGCTCCGAGACTTCAGAGAATTAGCCTCCTTTATGAAAAACACACAACATCCGTTCAACTCATAAAGTTCGAAAGACTCAAGGGGTTAACACTTGACCTTCTTCTCCAGACCCAACAGTCGTGAAATACTTTGGTTCCTCCTGAACATACCTCGTCTGCTCATCCTCCAAAACACATGAACTCCTCCCTTTAGAGAACTAAATCTCACCATCTTTCCTGAGATTTGTCAGCTTTATAGTACTTAGGCTCTGGTTCCCGCTTTGCGCTCTTTCTCCTGAGCTTTTATACTCAGATGAGCATATGTGCACTCCTTGCACCAGGATTTCAGAAGAGAAATAATGGAAACTTATAGAAAATCAAAGGTTCATTCATTCAACCATGAAATACACACATAGGCATATAACTCCAAAAATAGATAACATAACATTACCCAATTAACTCGAAGATAAACAAACTCAGATATTCAAAACATGCATTTCAATATAAGTGCACAGGGTAAATGAGACACTTATCTATTACAATTGATAACCGATCAAATGAATGTGGGTGTTAACCTCTCCACCCAACCATAGGCTCAAAGGCATTCATAGCACTATGGCCACCCCTGTGCCAAGCCATGATATCACTAGGGAACCTTTGCAGTTTCTCAGAGTCTCTTTCTCTGTCACAGTCTCTGCGAGGTTTATTATATTCTCCCTCGGCATCAAGCTCGCAAACTCCTTCTCAGGTCATGTTTTCTGCAAATTCTGAGAGATCCTTTCTCTTGTTCTACCTAGTAACCAGAACAACTTATCAAGATTCCAGTTCTTCTTCTCAGCTGGAGAGCCTCACACACTCTTCCTATTTTCTTCTGCATATCTGGGTCATGCATTCTCCTCAGTGCATCCCCTTCTTATTTATCTTCGTGTGTATTACTGCACACCTGTTTCCTCTTCTGAAAAGTTTTGGACGTGTTTTGTTCCTTTTTTCAGAAGGAAACTTGGGTCAGTCTGGGCCTGTAAGAAAAACTGCACCCCTGTGGTACTTCAGGTTGACAATTTATTATCCCTTCAGCCATACCCTCTATGATTCCATTCATTGGGGTAGTTTATTGTTCAACGACTAGTCCCTTTCTTATTAATTGATCTCTCCTTGGGATCAGGATGAGGCTGACTATTTCAGCAAGGAGAGAATTTGGGGTCATTTTGTCATAATGAACCCTCTCCACAGTTTCCTCACTCTTTCCTCTAGTGATATCATGTCCATTACTTCGAGGCTTCACCCCCCATAGTCAGTCATTGGAAATATAAACAATAATACATTTACATTTTTCCCATACCATAGCATGGTAATCATTACAATCTGGGGGAAACATGGGTGTTACACTTTAATGCCAAAACTGTATCTAAACAAGCACCAATGATCATATAAGGGAAAAATCCCTTAGTGATGGAGAAAATAGAAAGAAAATACAATATCACAATTTCATGGTCACAAATTTTAGATGATATGCAAGAATTGAATGATTACTTTACACTTCAAGTATTAATCTCTCCAAGCATGCCAAAGACCCAAAATTTTCTAGAAGTCAAGGGTGTTCTCACTCTATTTTCTATCTATTCTTTAGTTGGTCAAGATGATATATTTATTTGGGTGTTACAAAAATCGAAGTAATTTACTCCACTCAACTTATACAAAAATGGTGACATCTTTTGTTAGGAGAAAATAATATGTATAAATCCAAGTGCATTTTTAATGCAAAAATGTCCCCACAATTTTTCCAACAACCCTAGACCTGTGCAACAACATATAAAGTAATTCAATAAAACATGAAATCAACCACACATTCATTTTTTCTCTATTACATCAAATGTGAATTTTACTATTTATGAGCTTGGAGAGTGCCAAATGAAGAAACACTATACATGCAGTCACTAAGAAAGCCATCGAGGTAGAAAAACTTTGCTATTCAGTATATTGACAAAAGTCTATGAGGGAGAGTTGACAATCTATTTATAAGTCAAATTTGGACAGATTTCTTGTAATGACCCCAAGGATGGTGATAGGAAGTGAGTGAATGTTGGTTTCTCTCATCAAGTTGTGATATTCATCACTTGGACCGATAGAAGCTTGTTGAGTGAGTACATTCTTCTTGTCACTTTCAGAATTTTAAAATTGTTGGTTTCATTTGTCTTACTCTATGTGAGAGTTGTAAATGTGTTGGTCACTGTTTTGTTTTTCTACTACAATTACTTGGTTGTAAGTCCTCATTGTATAGGAAAAATGAGAATGACATTGTTATATTGGTTCCAGGACCTTTGGACATTCAGATCCCAAGGCCATCAATTTATCAACTTCACATTTTTCCTCAAAGCTTCTATACAAACCTTCGTTTCTTAGTAAAATACTAGAGATCAAGGCTTGGCAGCAAAACAAATCATTTTGAACAGTCAAATCCAAGCTTCTCAAAAGGAAATCCTTTGCCAGAGTATCCCCATTGGCTCCTAAGCACTAGGAAACTCGTGTCAAAACATAAAAGAGAGGAAATAATTAAAGGATGTGGGGCAACAACCATGGAAAATCTGTGTGTATTGCATGATGTGAAATATATTCAAATCTTTGCAAAGAGGAGTGTTTTTTTATTGATTTCATTGTTCAATTTGTGTGCTATTGCTATTGAAACATCTTCCGATTAATTTCACTGGAGCATAGACATGTTCTAAAATATCATTTTGATTTCTCATAAATCAATTGGATGCCAATACAATGAAATACAATGAGCAATATCTCCATTTCATAAAACAAATTGATAACAAATAATTCATGTATGAAAAATAATATGATTTCATCTAACTGGGTGTACTGGAAACATGACTCCATAGTAGAATCTTTCAACACGATCCAACATAAGTCAATAAAAAAAAACAAGAGACATAAACATATAACATCAAAGACACAAAGTTTATCTAGAATTTCAGAAACATGTATTCTTTTAACTATAAACCATAAGTATTATATATGTGTATGTATGTATGCATGCATAAATGTATAAAACCGAGATGGAAGAATTATTCGTCGAATGTTGCAAACTAGGAAACCAACTAAGACCGAGTGATTTCTACCCAATTTCCATTATTCTGTTGTGGACACCCCCCCTAGACGGGCTATGATACCACCAAGGAGAAGTAGGAAAATAAGGTTCTGAATTTAGACTAACCAGGTCCAACCAAGGCATTTTCACTACTAAGTTTCTTGAGAATAGAGAAGATCTTAGGCACCCGCGTAACCTGTCCCACACAACATAAGGAGTACTTAATTCTCTGTTACACAGTGCCTCTTCCTCCAATACTCTCCAGTGTGTGCATAGAAAGGTCTAGGATGATATTTAAAACTTATGCAAAATTATCTTGGTTTCTTGGCTCTTTTAACAGGTCTAAGGGTTCATTTCCATGGCTAGTTTATTCTATATCAAAATAACTCCATTTTTCTATTGTGCCCCCTCTCCAAAAAATCTTCTCCTTATTTTTTTCACAACCTCCCCTCTCCCCTTCAAATTTCTCCATGCATCAATAATAGAAAGAGAATTCCAATTCAACTTCTTCTTAGTTCCAATAATATAGGGAATACAGCTTGCTAAATTTTAGGAAGTGATGGCCTAGATTGAGGAATTTATTTCCTCCACTCCTCTCAACCTCTTTTAACTTTGCAAACTCAATTTTAGATAAGTGAAGGTTCAAAGTAACATAAGGTATATGTTTTTAGGCATAATCACCCAACACCCCCTCACCTTTCCCTTCTTGTGGTATCATAGCCCGTT